>JAPMOQ010059436.1:332255-399146 GCA_026543055.1 Argiope trifasciata | reverse complement strand
AAATATATAAAAAAAATAAAAGAAGTAATTGAAAGAATCGTCTGCGTCTATTTAACAATAAATTTTGAAAAAATGTAATGAAAAATTGTGTGGGAACATAAGTTTTTATTATTAAATAAATAAAATAAATCTTTATATAAAATAAAATATTTCCTTTAAAATAATTTGCTTCAGATTTATTCCCGAAACACTAAAAATTTTCCATTGATTTCTAATTTATTGAATATTTAATTAACTTTTGTTCTTTGAAATTTAAACAACAATCTCTATTTTTAGAAATAAACGTGTAGAATTAGGTTGAATTTGGCAAACTAACATAGATGGATATCTGGAATATATATGTAAATATACATAGCCATAATGCCTTTCTTTTTTTTATATGATTTGCCGACCAGTTTTTGTTTATTAAAATTAAATCTGCCATATAACTCTGAATTCTACCGATTAAACGAGCATCTGTTCCGTGTCTATAGCTGATATATGGCGGAATTGGGCATTGAATCCGTAATTAACTTTCTGAAGCCGAGATTTTCATCAAGCTATAATGTTTGTTTGTTACTTATAGCACTTGCCAAAGACAAGCCCGGTGTTTAAGACGAGCTTGTACTGTAGCTTCTGGGTCCCCTGAGCACCCGAGGGCATAAGTCTGACTTCTAGCTCATATGAAGGTGACACTCACACACTCGCTTGTCCAATCTTTTTTTACAGGGGTACTTTTTCACACACTTTACATATAGAACACAGAATAAAAAACAACCATACCAGAACTAGGACTCGAATCCAGGGCTCACAGATCATGGGGAGGACGAACTACACCTAGGCCAAGAGGTCGGCTAAGCTATAATAGTCTAGCTAAAATACTTATGTAAGAAAATGCATAGTTAAATATTATTATGAATATGTAATACCGTTTCCTCGGCATGTTAATCTTATAACTGGATTGGATTGGATTTGGATTTTAATGGTGCAAAAGAAAAATATGGCTATGATGCGCCAAGCCTCTGGTGAATAATCTTAAAAGTCTAAACAGAGATACAGGGATTCTTAAGAAATGCTGAACAAATAATTCAATAAACCCCGATTTTAGTGACAATGTTGATGAGGGTACAAAAATAAAGGCTCCGGAAAAGGCAGAAATTATGTCAATTTTTGAAGAGAAAAACTGAGATCTAGAGATTCTTCTGGAGAATTCCATGGGACTTCACGTTTTGTCGATAACTTTGTAAATCAGCTCGCATATGATAATACAATAATTCTTTAATGTTATGCGAAATCTATAGCTGTTTGTACTTTTTGTATGTTTGTATTTTTAGTTTCTACACGTATGAACATATTTATATTTTTATTATAAATCACGTTTTTCTGAAATTTTTCTTGAATTTCTTGTCTATTTTACAGTTTGTTGAATTTTACCCATTATCTACTTGAATTCCTCGTACTCTCAATAGAAAATTTCCGCAACAATATGATGATACCGGTATTGCATGACAAAGATTTTAAATTTATAAGATTAATTAGTTTTTAAAGACGCAAATGGTTAGTTAAATATTCAATTTTTATATTTTATTATTCAATAAACAAGGAGTGATCTACAAGTTTATAAATTCGTAAAATTCTACCAGGAATTTCCTAACAGTCTACAAATGAATCAAAGTTCCACTAGCACCAGAAGACCTACTTTATGAATCTTAAAAATTCAATACTGCAGTGATGATATTAAAAATTCAAATAATTTACCGTAACATAATCCATGTCAGAAGTTATTTGCTCTGATAAACATATCTCACGATACTTTTTGATAAATAACTATTATTTTCCAATAAATTAAATAGTAATCTGAATTTACTGCTATGCACAAAATTATGTACATTGTATGCAACTCATTCCTTATGGGATTAATAAACTTAAATTAGTTTGTTAACATTTAGCGTTGCAATCAATTTTTCCCGTCTTTTCACTAGAGATGGAATTAATTCATTAAATCCAATTAGGGATTTGGGAATATGAAGCTGAAATTAAGTTTCCTGTCTAGACAGTTGTTTCCCAAATCAGTAGTTCTCAAATTATTCGAAACGGTGCAAATTTAAGTCGAAATTCAGAGACGAAATCAACATGCGAGACTGTGAATGACAGATAATTTTATGGAATCGTGATTTGAGATTCCGTTGAAATAATTGACAGGAATTGTGACAAAATGTTACTTTCTAGTATACGTTGAAGAATCATTGTAACCACTGCAAAATAAAAAAAATCATTGCAAACGTTAGAAAAATATATATCGAGAGTTTTGAAGAATCTTAATATTTCTGTCTTCATGTCACTAGAAAATACTTTTTTATGCCTACTTCTCTGAGAATATGATATCACAAAAAATAAACTTTGATTCAATGGCATTCAATATTATTCCTGTTGCTGGTATGTTCTTTCTCTTTTTGTTTTCTTAATTAATTAATCGGTTGGTTAGTTTCAATTTTGGTTGAATATTTTTGTTTTATTGGGTGATGTTTTTAATGTTGCTTTGTATTTGTGTTTTTTGCTATTTAAATTGGTATGTATCTTTTAACTTAATTTTCGGGGGATTTTCGGGTCACGAGGGTTCAGTTCTTTTGGACATTGTCCGATGTCTTTCACAGAAAAAATCCCTTATTTTGAATCTTTGCCTAAGGAATACATTTGTCTAGGTAACATATTTAATTGATTAAAGTTTCAAGATCACAGGTAGAGCCATTTCAAATGTGAAATGTTGGTACATTAGTAAACGGTGTAACCGCCAGAATTTTGAATGCAAGCATGCAAACGTGCATGCATTGTGTCGTACAGGTGTCGGATATCAGTTTGTGGGATGGAATTTCATGCCTGTTGCACTTGGGTGGTCAATGCAGGGACGGTTAATGCTGGTTGTGGATGACGCTGGAGTTGTCGTCCAATGATGTCCCATACGTGCTCTATTGCAGAAAGATCTGGTGATCTAGCAGGCCAAGGCAACATGTCGATACTCTGTAGAGCATGTTAGGTTACAACAGCGGTATTAGGGCGAGCGTTATCCTGTTGGAAAACACCCCCTTGGATGCTGTTCATGAATGGCAGCACAACGGGTTGTATCACTAGACTGACGTACAAATTTGCAGTCAGGGTGCATGGGATAACCCCGAGAGTGCTCCTGATGTCATACGAAATTGCTCCCCAAACCATAACTCAAGGAGTAGGCCCTGTGTGTCTAGGCCTCAGACAGTTCACTAGCAGGCGTCCACCTGGCCTCCTTCTAACCAACAAACGGCTATCACTGCGACCAAGACAGAACCGGCTTTCATCAGAAAACACAACAGATCTCAACTCCGTCCTCCAATGAGCTCTAGCTTGACACCACTCACGTCGCAAACGGCAGTGGTTTGGAGTCAGTGGAATGCACTGTACAGGGCGTCTGGTTCGGAGCTGTCCTTGAAGTAGACGATTTGTAACAGTTCTTTGTGTCACTGTGGTGCTAACTGCATCTCGAATTTCAGCTGCAGACGCAGTACGATTAGCCATACGCCGAATACGACGGTCTTCCCTCTCAGTAGTACCACGTGGCCACCCGGAGCCTGGTCTTCTTGAGGCAGTACCTTCCCTTGATCCCTGCCGCCAATACTCATGCACAGTTGATACATTCCTACCAAGTCTTTCAGCAATATCGCGGAAAGAAAACCCACCTTCTAGTAGCCCTACAACACGACCTCGTTCAAACTCAGTGAGCTGTTGATAATGGCTTCTTCATCTTCTCAGACGCATCCTTGACTAACATTAACCCACTGCGTCAAATCTCAACTGTAAATAACGATCACGAACCTTACAGCGCTTATTTAAAGCAAACCTCATTTACATGCTCATAGTGTGGCTACTAGCGCCACATTTACGCGCGTGGCTCGAAATTTGAATCGATGTCATCTTTCAGATGTATAAACACGCCTACCAAATTTCGTTTATCTAGCACAGCTCCTTCCTAGTGTTGGGATTTTTTTTCCATCAGTGTATTTAGAAATTTCGAATTTTCCCTGACCCCTGTCATAAAACCCAACAGAATGGCGAGTTATTCCTAAACCACCCTTCTATTGGTATGAATTTGGTATGAATTGGCATGTACCCACACCCACAAACTAATTAGAGCAAATTGATTCAAATCATAAAATATTAACTGTATACAATAAAAATCATTATTACTGATCATTTTCCTTAGAAAAAGGAGGATTAAAAGCTGGAAAATGCCTATAATTAAAATAATACAAGAAACAAACTCTTTGGTACTAATTCACGCTTTTTCCATCACTCTTTTCAAGCATACGCCAATAAAATTATCGTTAAGAATAGTCATTATGACTCCATAAACGCTCCCCAAGCGAATTGGTTCGTTTCGAGTACACCTTTATACCCCAAAAATGCATTTTCACTCCATTCGATTTGCTCCCAAATAACCCATTATCCCAATCGTCAATAATTGTGAAAGGAATTGCAAGAGCCTCAAATATTTCATCTTCGGGGCTCCGAACGTGACAAAGGGGTGGAACATGTTCCACACGCACCCTATATTACGACAGTAGTACCGAAACGAATTCTGATGGTATATATCTCTTCCCTATGTTAACATCAACACACGCTCCTCATAAAAACGAATCACTTTATAGGGAGAAAGACACATAGTATAATTACATATAATTGCTCAAATATGACAGACGGCGACTTATTGCTTTGTGTGCCTATTCTTTTTTTTTCGGTGGAAAAACCAATTACAACAGACGATATTTTTTTCTACTATTCTGTTATGAGTCACCTCTTGCACCCATTTATATAATGAACATCTGCACCTCTTCATTAATAATTCATTGGCAAACGCTTATAATATCAGACGATAAAACTGGAATCAAAGCAGTAGTTTTTTTTTTTTTTCCTTTCTGCGACATTCATTTAAAGTTTATTTAAATCGTCTGCGGAAAGAAGCTTTGGGTGTTGTGTGATGTATCACTCCGAACGTATCTGGAAAGTGGCAATTTTCCTTTCCGTCCAGGGGCATGCGGTAATGGAGTGCTTAATTAGGGGAAGCAGGCGAAAGGATTGAATCGGTTACAGTGAAATTTATGGCTGTTGATAGGTGTAACCCTTTTACTTTTCCCTAACTGCATTACGTCTGAGTGGCAGGGCAGAAAATAGAAAAATAGAATTTCGGATGTGGTGAATGTCTGTTAAGTGCGGAATAAATTTTAGAATTTTTTTAAAATTATTATCATGTTCCGGTTTCAAGTGATAGTGAAAGAATAGAAATAGAATTTTTTTAAAAATTATTAGTCGTATTCCGCTTTTAAGTGATAATAAAAGAGTAGAAATAGAATTTAAAAAAAATTATTAGTCGTGTTGCGCTATCAAGTGATAGTGAAGAAGTAGAAATAGATTTTTTTTTTTAATTATAAGTCATATCCCGGTTTCAAATGATACTGAAAAAGTAGAAATAGATTTTTTTTTTAAATTATTAGTCAAGCCTCGGTTTTAAGTGATAGTGAAAGATCAGAAATAAAAGAAAATCTTTATGCGTTTCTAATTTCATTTAGAACATCTGCAATCAAACTTGGATAACTCATTTGATACACAAAATGATTTTAACGTTTATTAAATTATCAGCAATTAATACGTGAATTGGTTTAAAATTCAAGAGACCTATTCTATGATAAAACTCCTGCAACTGTAATACATTTGACTAATTATAGATAATCATATGTATAAAATTGTAGTTTCTGGTTTTAAAATAAATTGTCAATTCTTTACCAGCAATTATCTGAAGTATTATACATTATCTGTTAGTCAATAATTACTAGATACCAATTTCAGAATATTACGAAAAATTACTTAGAGCTACTTGAGTGATAATTTCAATTTATATTAACTTCCCGTTGTAAAGCAACATTAGGGCTATTTTAGGACGGAACAAGTAATTTTGAACAGCGATCAGATGAAGAGGAAGACACCTGAGCTAGAACCCCCCCCCTTCTCCCCACTACACCACACCAGCTGGAAGACGTTTGGTCCTGACTAATTCAACGTGCTACAGACCCCCTTACACGACGGTTCTTCTGTGGAATCGGGTCTCGAACCTTAAACCCTAAGTCTTATGTCGACACATTATAACCAGGTTCTAGGTATTTACTTACTTAGAATTTTTAAGGTTGAACTTTTATTGAAAAATTGTTTTGTTTAGTCGTTTTTGCATGTGGTTAACCAATAAAACTAATATTAAAAATGAAAAAAACTTTTATAAATTGAATCAACACCAACTTAGTTTCATTATTATCGCCCCACCCCCTTAGTGGCACTTCGAAATGAGGATGAGATGCTTCCGGTATGGTGGTTGGATCTCGCCATCCTAGAGGGAACACGAAATGCTAGAGGTCTGGCTCCTCCCATCGATGACGATACATATTTCCTTACGGAAGTGTTGTACCGTGGCCGGTGCTGGCCCTTAGGACTCAGCCATAGTTCCCGCCAGTGTTTCTATTGTGACGTTCCGGTCATTTGGTATTAATTGTCCGTGTGTCTTCGAGCTGGTCGGAGAGTCAATGATGTGATTTATTTTAATTAGAAAGTCATATCATTGACTCACATCATTAAAAAAGTCAGATAAATTTTTGACTTCCATTTTAATAAAAAATAAAAATTATCATATAAATTATACATTTATTATACATGGTGCATAAATATTTTAAACACAAATAATTTTAAAGTCATATATAATTCACATTATCTGATAAATCTGTAAAATCAGAGTATTTTTTGTATCAAAAGAATTAAATAGAATTAAGCGGAAAATAATTCAATTTGATACAAATAATAAAAGAACTTATTAAAACCGCATCTCTAATCCTTTATTATTTTTTTCATATTAGCATGTAAAAATAATAATTTATTAGCTAAATAAAATACAGTTATACAGAAAAAAGAATAACGGAATTAGAACAGAAGAATGTTACGCATTCTTCTCTCCAATGCTAAAAAAAAAAAAAAAAAAAAAAGAAAAGAAAAAAGGAATTTATTTATGTCTTAAAATCTAATTCCTAGGTAAAGAGCTTGCAAGAAGTGTTTTCGCGATAATTTGTACAAAAAAAAAAAAAAAAAGAACAAAATTCCATTAGCTACATATAGTTTATAAAAAGATATCAGAACACTAAAAAGATGCATTCGAATATTTTGCATAAAAGACTTAATACCCAGTAATGGGACGAACAAAACAGAAATAAGAGAAAAATCAAATTATCTGAGTGCATTAACTAAGGAAAAAAAATTCAGAATCGAATAAATAATATTAATAAAAAAATAAAAAATAAAAAAGTCAGTCTATGTCAGTATTTTAATGGACGTTCTTAGATATCTAAAAGAAATGTGGTGGAAAGAAAAAACAGAATAATAATGATTTAAAAAAAAGAATGCAGTTAACTGTTTCTCAGAATTTTAGAATTCTAATTCTAATTGCATTTCTCTTTTCTCGTTAACTGGGATTTAAAAATCGTCTGCAGTTGCAAGATAGTAATTAATTCAAGGTATTATCGAATTCAATTTTTCTCGAGCAAATAATTATTCTTTTTCGTTTTCCGGAATTCATTTAACAGGTACAATCATGCATTAGAGGTTCAAGTGGTACTGTAAATGCAAAACAAAAGAATAATTAATTTAGTTACAAACATTAGTATGCGGAATGGGTGATTTATGAGTAAAAGTTGGTAGGCGTAAGTCACTGGTTTCCAAACATTCGCTTTGTTTTATAAAAGATTTTTTTTAAAAAAAGAAGATAAATTGAAGAAGTTAATTAAATATAATTAATGAGCTAGATGAAGAATATGAATTAAGGGATTTACTTTTTTTATTCGATTTTGTTCTGATAAATATGTCTCTTTATATGAAATAAATTCCAAATTATATAACTATGCAGATATTTTTTTACCATTATAATTAGCTTTTAATGATTTGTTGAATACTACATTTAATTTTCAATCATTTCCAAGTTTATCTAATAGTCTTTGAAATAAGAATTAAAAGCAGCGGAAATTATTAATAAGAGTTATTAAATCTTTTTTAATTCGAATTTGTTCTGATAAATATGTCTCTATCTGGGAAAAATTCCGAATTATATAACTATTCAGACATTTCTTTACCCTTATAATTAACTTTTAATGATTTGTTGAATATTACATATAATTTTAAATAATTTCCAAGTTTATGTAATAGTTTTTGTATAGTGAAATAAGTTTTATAGAATTGTCGACGAATGTGGTGTTATAATCACTTCTTTCAATCTAATTTGTTCTGATAAATATGTCTCTGTCTGGGAAAAATTCCGAATTACATAACTATTCAAATATTTCTTTATCATTATAATTAACTTTTAATGATTTGTTGAATATTACATTTAATTTTTAATCATTTCTAGGTGGATTTAAAAGTCTTTGAAATTAAAATTAAGAGCAGTGAAAATTATTAATGAAATTTATTCAAATCAAATCAGCTATATATATTTTTAAAAAAATCTGCTATCGCAAATTTCAAGTTATTATGGGAAAACAATATTATTTCTTAAGTCTTTATTATATCTTAACATGAGGAAATAAATTCCAAAGTCATGCAAAATTTCAGAGTTATTATAGCGAAATAAGTTTTTAGATCTGAATGTGGTGTTATAATTACTTCTTTATTCGAATTTGTTCTGATGAATATGTCTCTTAATCTGCGTAAAATTCCGAATTATATAACTATTCAGATATTTCTTTATCATTATAATTAGCTTTTAATGATTCGCTGACTATTACATATAATTTTAAATCATTTCTAGTTTGATTTAATAGTCTTTGAAATAGAATTAAGAGCAGTGAAAATTAGTAGCAAGATTTATTTAAATCAAAATAGGCCTATATGAAACGTTAATTATTGTCATACGAATGTTTATAAATTAGCTTTCTTTTTATTTTAAATTTTTCGTGAATTTATATCTTTTGATGTAGATTTTCCATGTGAAATATATTTCAAATTCACACAAAATTTTAAAGTTCTATAGAGTAATAATTTTCTAACAAGTACAAATACATACATCATCTAATATCGTTGCATGTGTCTTTATACTTGGGCCTGAAATTATTATTTTTTAAATGCTAGAAGTGCAAATGATTTTTGTTGAACATCGATATACTATATGTATCGTAATCGTTTTATACATTTGTTACGGATTTCCTCTATCCTTAAAAATCCGTCGGGTTCTTTTTACCTCGTATATAGTGGTTGTGTATGGTGTTAGAGATGATGATGACACACAATGATCAGTCCTTTAGTTGACGGACACAACACAGACGTTTATTTACAGGACGGGGACAGGACAGCACAAAGACGATAAATATTCACAGCACAAATATGTACAGGAGATAGCTATTTACAGCAGAGACGTACACACAGGACAACACACCGCAGATAGTAGTCCACAGGCAGAAATTCTGTAGTGACAATGTCCACAGAGCGGCCAGACAGGATTCAGCCGGAGAGGGAATCTTTATGGGATTCGCTTTACACCTCCTGGGTCTCTTCAGAACAGGCTGAACTATTCCTTTGTCTCTTCTTGCCTCTGCTGTCGACTCACTACTTCGCACAACGGGAATACTTCTTAGTTCGGGACAGCTCCGTTCCCGACGACGACACAATGGGCTCGACACAGGCTTCGTCAGAATACGCCACACAATAGTCCTCCGTTCAGGACTTCTCAGTTCAAGACCTCTCTCTCTTAGGTCTTCCCGATTAATTCACAGCTCTTCGTTGAACACTAGGCCGTTTAGCTTCGACTTCTTTCCACTGCCGCACTTCGGCTTGACTCCACTGGATTCTTCCTCAGGTCTCCTTTCCCTTTTCTCCGCTGCTTCGCTTCGACTTTATCCGACTCGATTCATTTCCACTCTCACTTTGTGATTGGTGTTAACGAGGCGCCTAACCCCGCCAGGGGCTTATCCTCGTTCCTGACAGGATATGGAAGGCATGGTGGTCCATATCTTGCCATGACCGTCTTCGAAATGATGCGAAAAATTGAGGAGCAACGGGTATATGTGAAATTAGCTGACTAGGTGGGAAGGTGCGGTGGTGCTTGTCAGGAGTCGTTGCGATTGGCTATTGAGTTAGAGAGGGTGCGGGGGTATGCTACCTTGACTTAGACTATTTCCAACTACGGGAAGTAGTTGGAAATAGTCTAACTACGGAAGTAGTGTACCCACCGGGTTGGCGAGATCGAATCACCATGCTTCAATTACGCATGATGAAATGCATGAATCACCATGCATTTCATCCTCAATTACGAGGTGCTTCCCCAGGGGTCTCCAGTTTATTTAATAAAATTGATGTATTGCCATTAGTTTTTAAAGTCATAATATCTCTTAAAAACGTTGAGATATTCAAACTTTCATAGTATGCATTTAATTCTTTGAACACTTTAGCGTAGTTATATTAACTTCCAGTTCTTAAAGACCATTAGAGACGGACCACGATCAGATGGTGAGGACAACACCTGATCTGGCACACCAAATTTCCTCACCACACCAGGGAGAGGACGCTTGGGGGGACAGATTTAACGCACAACAGATCTCCTTACATAACGGCTCTTCGGTGGAATGAAGCCTCGAACATGAAAACCTCCGATTACGAATCCGAGATCCTACCATCAGGACACCGCGGCCTAGTGCGTAAGAGAGGCTTGTGCATAATAAGTCGGTCAAAGCCAAACGTCATCCTGCTGGTGCGGTGTGAAAATTTGGAGCCATTTCAGGTGTCGTCATCGTCATCTGATTGTGGTCCAGAATTAAGCGATCTGTTTCAAAATAACCCTAGTGTTGTTTTAAAATGGGACTTTAATGCTACTAAACTCCATTAGAGCCTAATTTTCATTACTTAAATAGTTATATTTTCTTATAACGCATCTAGAATATATGCCTAGATTTTCGTATTTATAGAAATGGTACGACAACTGGAAGGTTAAATTAAAAGTACACACACACATAATTTTCTTTCATATATATATGTATATAGTTTGTTTAATAGTTTAAGCAAACTAAATAGTTTGTTTAAATTGAAAAATTACTACCTATTTAAGAAGAATTATTTATTGTTCTAATCTCTTTTTTTCTAACTTTAAAATTTTTTCGTCAGTATTATACAAAGAAAAAGAATGCAATTTTTTGAAAAATTCTGCCTATTAGTTTTTAAATTGAAGTACTTAATTGAGCTTTTTATCTCTTTTATAATTTTAAGCAGGGGAAAAACAGAACAATTTAAACTATGCTTTTTCTTCATTATAAATTTAATAATAATTTAATACATAGTTTTATTGGAACTCAAAAGATTTATTCGGAATTCTTGCAATTAAAAATTTAATTTCTTAAATAGTTTTTTAAAAGTGCATTAAAGGGTGGAAGAAATGTATAAAAGAATATGAATAGTAATCAGCTTAAATTTAATGATATATTTTTTAAAAAAATAATCTTGAATTCTAATGATCTGGAACTCTAATTACAATTCCTTCATTTTTAATTCTGGAGACTTGTTTATATTTTATACATTGATTCATTTCACATAAATAAGAAATTACCCACAAATAAGTATGGTTTAGTAAAAGTAGGAAGATAAAGAAGGATTTCAAATTTGCGTTACCTAAAAGTTTTTCTAGTTCAGAGTTTCATACTTTATATCATATCTAAAAAAATCCAGGTTGAAATTCTGAAAAGATTATTTTTCATCTTTATGTTCAATATTTATAATTATATTGAACAGCTACAGTATGGTTTAATTAGTGAGAATCGCTTGGCTTTAAGCTTTTTCCAAAATGAAAGTCTCATTGTTTTCGTCTTTATTCGTTACTAGCCGCCTTTGATGACCAGCTGGTTCGCCATGAGTAATGCATTCTAAAATTTTCAATTAAATCACATTGAAGTAATTCCGGGCATTGGTTGGCCTAATATTAAAAATGTTTTTTTTCGGTGATGTTGCCAAAATATTAAATATTTTTAAAAAAAAAAAGTGGAAAAAGGAAAAAAATTATTGAATAAATGATTTAGATGTTACAAACGATTATAGAAACTTTGACTTTGCATTTATTTTTTTAGGAACTACCACATTTTATAATGAAACAAAATTATTGAATTAATAATACAGATATTGCAAGCGATTATAGAAATATTTCATCAAGTCCGGATTTCAATGCATATCCTGTCTAAATTCAATCAGGTTTATAATAAATAAAGAAGATTTATTGACTTAATGATATAGATATTGCAAGCGATTATAGAAAACTTTGCTCTGCATTTTTTTATAGAAAATATGACATTTTATATTTCTTTTATTTTATCCAGTCACGTGCTAAAAGTTGCATCTATTTAGATTTAATTCGCGATGATAGTTTTTTTTTTTTTTTAATTTGAACTTCCATCACTGTTTTCTTTTATTTTATTCAGTCACGTGCTAAAAAAACACGGTTAAAATATTTCGTTAAAAATTCATTACAAATAGAAGCTTAAATTATACATTAAAATACCGATACCATTTCAAAGCTAATTTTTTAATCTTTAAGCTGATGTAAAAATCATGTTTGTGCGATAATATTTTCGAAAGTTATAGCGGTAAAACGTCGAAATTTAGCTTAAATTTTAATTAATTCGAATTCTAATTAAAAATTTGAAAAAAGGGCTCAGAGGTGCACTTTCCCAACCTCCAAGGTATACATGTACCAAATTTGGTAGCTGTAGGTCCAACGGTCTGGCCTGTAGAGAGCCAACACTCACGCACACACATACACACATTGAGCTTTATTATAAGTATAGATTATTATCCTGTTTTTTTATTATTTCTACTTCATTGATATTTAATTTGAAATATAACTTGACCATTAACCGAAGGGATTATTTTTTTTAATAAAATTTATCTAAATCATTTAATAAATAGTATAATAAAGACTACAGGAAATTTTATGATTGAATATTTATATAACCATGGACTAATATTTAAAATAAAGTAATCGCAATTCTTAGCAAATTTTTTTAAAGAAATATATACTCATGGAATAATATTTAAAATAAAGTAATCGCAATTCTTAGCAAATTTTTTTAAATAAATATATACTTATGGAATAATATTTAAAATAAAATAATCGCAATTCTTAGCAATTTTTTTAAAATAAATATATACTCATGGAATTAGCAATATAAGAGAAAACGAAACTAATTACGGAAACTGAACCAAAAACTATTTCGGATTCGAACGAGACTAAATATAAATGTTAGTATGATTGAAACAATTATTGCATAGGAATCCAAATTAATAAAGAATCCGGTCTGAGGACTTTCTCAAGGGTCACCCTCAGACAGGGATTCAAACCAGGGATTTTTTCTGTGAAGGGTCTGACTTTCGTCAAGAAATTGACCCCTCTATTGAAATACTATGATTGCCTTTTAAATTTTGAATTTAAATTTTAATCTTGTTCGAATCCGAAATAGTTTTTGGTTAATTTTCCATAATTAGTTTCGTTTTCTCTTATATTGCTAATTTATATACTCATGGAATAATATTTAAAATAAAGTAATCGCAATTCTTAGCAAATTTTTTTAATAAGTATATACTCATGGAATAATATTGAAAATAAAGTGATCGCAATTCTTTGGAAATTTTTTTAATAAATATATACTAATGGAATAATATTTAAAATAAAGTAATCGCAATTCTTAGCGAAATTTTTTTTATAAATTGATTTGATTTTACAAAAATAAAATTTGAAAATAACTTGTTCGCATCTAATCCATTATCCCCGAGCAATAGAGTGTTTCTTTTTCTATTTGTGAGTTGTGCTTCGTTCCACCTGATTCGGACCAGGTACGTTAAGACGGTCTCCATTTGCTTGGGTTCGAACTCAGTTTTAGTTATTTTTAGTTGGCCATTAGTCTGGAATGATCCAGGTGCGAATAACCTTTCACTTAATTCTGGAATGATTGCTTGACCTGTGAACTGAAGAATTAACAATCTTCACAGCTCTACAGATCAGATTTTTTTATTGCGTGTTTGATTGTAACAGTTTGAATAAGCACAGTTAATGGATGTGCTGAGATCTACTGATCCTTATCAGGATTGATAGAAATGTTTTGATTTTATTTAGAATTTGAAGAACATTAAGAACTTTTGAGTCTAAATATTAACTAGAAATTCATATTCGTTTAAGAACGCATTTTATAACAGCATTTTTAAATTAAAAAAACAAACAAACAGTATTATTATCATGTGAAAACATGATGTTATTTTCGCTTGAGGTTTTTGAAGACAAAAATTGTGTTGTCAACAAACTGGCAATTTATCGCTTTTGAGGCATTCATATTTCTCTTTTAAGGCTATTTAGAAAGTAATGACGGAAGTTGGTAGATTTTGCGATTTATCGCCGACTGAAGTTACAACTTGATTTCCAAATTATTCATTCTCAGAATTCTTGCGGATTGTCTAAATTAATGTAAGTCATTAACCAGTTTAAACCGGTTTGAAGTAAACGGAAAACGATATTTAGAAAAACGATGCCCCTCCCCCATCACAAAATTGTTTGAGAGCTGGAAAAATTGAAATGAAAGTTTAAAAAAAGTTTCGTGATTTTTTCAAAACCGGTTTAAACTATTTAATGACTTAAATTAATTTAGAAAAAATACTGACTTTAAAAATAATAATGTTCTCACAAGATAACTTGAAATTTGCGATTGCACATTTCATTTTATTATTAATATTATTTTCTTAGAATTGTTTCCTTTGTTACACATAGAATGTTATTAATTAGAAAAAATAATATATTATTAATTAGAATAAAATGTTATTGTGTTCGAATGAATTCTGCCTTTCAAATGGTAATTTTGCATTTTCAAAACCGATAATTGTATTATTATTATTGTTGTTTGAAATGCCTTATTTTCGAATGAAATTAATTTGCTTTACTAATTCCGTAAATGTAGAAATTAATATGTAACTGTTAAAAAAATCCTTTTTAATTGATAAAATAATGATTCATTTTCAGGGAATTAAAATATTTTATTTTTATATCACTCATGAATTCAGTTACAGAAATTTGACCTTTAAAACTCGTTGCAAAACATATTTCAGAAAACAAACGTCGTTATTTAATAGAATATTTTTTTTAAATATAATGCACAGCCTTCTTTTACGATTTTTAATGGCTGCTATTAGTAAAAAAAAATTAGTAAAAATAAATGAAACAGTTTGAACAACTATTTTTTTTAACTTCTTATCAAACTGAATTTTTGTTTATTTAAAAATATCGTTTGAAGAACAAATTAATTTTATTTTCGCAGTTCGTTTTGTATTATCGTTTGAAAAACAAACAAACAAAAAAAAAAACAGCGGTTTATAAAAAAACTTCATTTAATATCCATATGAATAAGAAAAAAATTTAAAAGAAATCACATTAAAATTTTTTTTTCGATATTTCAAATAAAAAATGAATTTTAAGAGTTGATAATGAATTCAGATCTCCGCCATGTTTTTTGATCATGGTTTCAAATGTTGATGCATTTCTCCACTTCTTTTGGTTGTAATTTTAAAACGAATTATTAATAGAAAAAATAAGGTGACCATTAAATAGTATAGGTTAGTGGCCTAGTAGCCAAGTTGGTAAATACCCGGTACCAGAATCCCGAGTAGTAACATTCGGAGTTCCATAGAATATGAAATTTAAAAGAAACTATTTTATGTACAAAGAGAACAGTTTGTGATAATATATTTAAAATATAGAGACGAATGACCAAAAAGTCGTGATTTATTAACTAAAAGTAACTTTGCAATACAATAGCAAAAAAAAAAAAAATCGTCAAGTATGAATTTCTATAAAAAGAAAAATAAATGGCATCGTTAAAACTTTAAATTTTCCAGCATTTTCAACTTTATTTCATTTAAATATTCTCACAAGCAAACGATTTCTGAAAACATCTAAAGAAACTGCGACTATAACTGGAAACAAAGTTTAAAAAAAAACATAAAACGATTCAAATTTCTTACCAAAAACAACCAGTAATCATCAATTTATTTTCAGAATCATTAAATTCTAACACGTTTATTTTTTTCGACTGTTCGCGAATGCTTTATTATCTCTCCAGCGTTCTTATCCCATTTGGTTTCAAACTCTTTTGAAATTTGAATTGCAAAAGTAAGAATAAATGGGACAAAAATTCACTTTTATACGCTCATTTTAAATAGGTTGTTATTCTAATGAGATGTGAAAAGGTTTTACCTAGAGTGAAATTTTATTCCGGAATAAATAATCTTATTTTTCGTTTGAATAATCATTCCTGCTTGCCATTTACTCGAATCTAATAGGTAAATTGAAAAAAAAAAGTTGCATTTTTCTGGAATTGTTTAAAATCAATTATCCGCATTCAGTCAGTCAATTTAATGCCGATAAATTTCCTCATTTTGATTTGCTTTCGGAATTCTATTAAACAGTTTTTGGAACATTTCTTGTACTTTAGTAAATATGAAAAAATAAATATTCTGATATTTGTGGTAAATTTACATTTATTGCGAGAACAATTATCTGTCTTTACAGCTGAATTATTATTATAAATAAAGTTAATTTATAGCATGCATGACTGAACATCTGTGTATCTATAATTATATAATATAATGCATATTGCTAAGATGTGGTTTTATTTTCTCATTCAAGGATTCCAAATATAAATTGATGTTCCTCAGGAATGTGAATTATCATTTGTTCAGTGTTATTTAATTATTATTTTTGCCATTATAATTTAATATAAATTTAGCACTAATTAAAATTTTCACCGTTTATGTGTTGAAAAC
The DNA here is from genome assembly GCA_026543055.1 of Argiope trifasciata. Classification (NCBI taxonomy): domain Eukaryota; kingdom Metazoa; phylum Arthropoda; class Arachnida; order Araneae; family Araneidae; genus Argiope; species Argiope trifasciata. The sequence continues at coordinate 382,274 of JAPMOQ010059436.1, read as the reverse complement.
AACCCGTTTCTTTTTAATACTGGAAAGGTCAGCGGTGGCATGGTGATAACGGTCTAGGCTTGGGAGCCATAGGGTTTCAGGTTTGAGACCTGATTCCGCCAATGAAGCGTCGTGTAAAGGGATATATATAATATGCTGTTTCCAAAATTTTTACTAATAAATTCTTAAACTTATTGATACATTTAGAAATTTCATGAAAACAACATTTTTGTAAACACAAACTGGTATTTTCTAGTTTTTTACATCATAAAACAGCTTCATAATACGTTCATTAGAACAGAAGTCCAATTCTTCAGTGTTTTCCAATCAAGAATGAATTAAGTAATATTTCCCCATTCAATAAAAAAGGAAATACTTTTATCAAAATTGTTATCAAACGCGAGTGAAGTTTTTTTGGACATATTATAAACATTAAATGATTTAATTTCTTCTGGAAAAAATGAAAATAACAGCTGTGATATCATAGTTCTACGTCATTTTTTCAAAAACGCATCCTGTCAAAGCAACATACGAAATAATAAAGCAATACTGGTAAAAGCAGGTCTACTTTAAAAAAAAACGCATCTGCTTTCAAAGAAGCATCTGTAATAATAAGGCAATACTGGTAAAAGCAGGTATGATTAATGTAGGGGAATATTGCCACATGATAAAAACCAAATGAAGTTGAAAAGACATTTAGTTGATTGATGTATGGTTATGGATATAAAATCAGGAATGTTCTCGGCTTCTGATCTTAATTTTTTATTAAGAAATGACACTTAAAAACAGAAATAGCGATGGTCAATATTGTTTTGAATGGTTAGCAGCTAATCGGCCGAATTCTGAACAGTTTTTTTAACGGATTAGATTTCAAATTTGTTATAAACATGTGATTGCGAACTTAAGATCAGGTATCAAATTTTTATGATTTATATTATTGTATTTTTGAATTATCAAATTCTTATTCTCACAGAAAGATCCACAGAGTCAATTCATTAAATGATTAAGTCCAAAATTAGAGACAGTTCTCCAATTTTTATAGCAAAAATTCATATCAAACTCTGTACAGCTCAGTGTTGCTCAGCAGAAGAAATAATCTTGGAAATATATTTTGGAATTTGAAATAGTTATATTGATGTTTATTTTCTTGTCGATAGTGAATAGATTAATCGAAATTGAAAGATATATTAAGGAGAAGCAAGATTAGTACTTATTCTATTTTTATAATTTTCTGCTATCAACTAATATTTATTTTTATGTATTAGATTTGTGTATTTTTTTTAGAATTTTAAAGATTGGTGTTCTTTCAGAATGATAATGAAAGAAACTATTTATTGCATCTCATGATTCGTTTAATATTCGTTTCGAATTCTCAAGTTGAATATTAGAACATGTGATTAAAATATTTTCACTTAAAATCAATGAAACACAGAAAAGATATTTATACCATAAAATCTTTATTATAATTTAAAAAATAATTCTTTGAAAACTAAGATGATGCAACACTGTAATATTTTTGGAAATTACTGAAAAAAATCAGCTAAAATATTAAATATTTAGTTAAAATTTCAAATCTATGAAACTAGATTCCCTAAACTTTTTCGCACACTCTTTAATAAAACTATTATCTCAGAGAAAGACTTATACATTGTATTTATATACAACTACGAAATGTTACCGTCTAGCTTGAATTTAGCACTTTACTGAATCTGCTGTATCTCCTTGGCAAGTTATTTGGCGGTCAATTCATGGTTAATAGATGTTAATAGATCTGTAGCTATTTTTTATACTTTAGATGATTGTATTATTCCTCTAACCTTCGCGTAATTGCCAGGAATAAGTAGTCGAAGTTTTATCGGAATTGGATGATCGGTACGCCAACGCATTATAGATATAAAGTCAAACATTCATTTTTATTTATATAAATTGGCGTCAAACTCAAAAGGCATATCAAAATACATTTCAACTCAAATTAAATTAAAATATCTAGGTTAAATATTTTCGAACAATTATACTGTTTACTATTCCGTTTTAATGCTTTAAAGAATTAAAAAATAATAAAAGAACAGCGAATTTATCTCTAAATCCACTGTTCTCCAGTTTTTATCAAGAATCATAACACAAACTGAAACGATCTCCTTTACACGATCTCCTTCCTCTGCATTAACGAATCCATTATCACCTACAATTAGGAAGGAGATCGTCTCTTTCGCTAATTCCTTGTTCAAAACGAGAAATGATCATTTCCTCTAATTCGCTTTTAAAATCCGTCCTCCTTAAGTGTTTCGATGAGTTTTGTCTCAGCGAGTTCGAAGGGAATTCGCAATTAAGCCACTTCCATCAGCCTAGAGGAAGCCCATCAAAATCACATCAGCTGTTTTAATTGGTCCTTAAAAATCGATGAAATTTTCCGAAGAGAGTCAGACTGTTGCCAAAACGAACGAATGAAATAGCGATATCGTTTGGTGAATGAATGGATATATTTTTTTTCATCTTGATGTAAGTAATAAGTTCAATAGCGAACTTAAATCGAATAAAATGTATCAGTGATTTAAGTTGAAATTTTTTTATTGTATTTTAATGGTTGAACAGATGGTGTGAAAATGCTTGAAAAACCTTTTGTTTCCAGAGAGTGGCAGAATTTTGTAGAAAATGATATTTTAATCGAATAACTTATTCGAATGTGTAATTTTATAAAATGGAACTTTCTTTGAAATATAGTTTGAGGTTGAAAATGTAGCAAATATTGACATAAATATTATCCTGAATTATTTGAAAAAATATTATAATGTTTTAAACAATTCAAAATATTAATGCCATTTTTAATAAAGCTTCATTTAACTATTTCGTTTTTAAAATCTCTTCCAAAATTAGTTTTATAATATTTTTCTTACTTAAATGAAATAAAATTATCGTTTGGTATTTTTTATCTATATTTTAATAAATTAAATTAAAATAAAGGAAATGCATCTGTAATCAATCATGATAAAAAATTAAACTGTTTCTAAACAAAAAAAAAATACTGTTTTTTTATCATAACGTAGAAAAAGAATTTTTTTGAAAAACTTCGTTTCTGATGCATATCTTTAGGTCAAATTTTATTTCAAATAATATAACTAATAAATAAATTATATAATTTCAATAATGTAATTAACAAATTTTATTTCAAAAAATAATTTTATTCTAATAAATCTTCCTACCTAAAATTGCACATTTTGATTACAAATTTTTTTTAAATATTACTTATTTTATGAGACCTTTGCACAGAGACATTTAGTTAATTGTTATACCAAAAATAATTTGAAGAAAAAGAATAAATTTTTATTTTTATTTTGACGAAGTCATTTTAAGATTATGTTGAAAGGCATTTAATTTAGTTCTAAAAACTTCAAAGCGATAAATGTAGTGTTTTTAGAGGAGTTCTGCTAAAATATTGCCAAACGAATTTTTAATAATGATAATGTTTGCTGACTAAAAAAAATGAATGCGGTATTTTGTTTATCTTATCTTTATCGTTTGCAATCTTGTTCTAAAAGGGATATAATGCACTAATTGTTTAGTTGGAAAAAATATCTTTGAATTCTTTTTGGTGTTATGTGAAAGAAAAATATTTTTTTAGAGAAACGAGAAAATATTTGTTTGTAGTAACCGATTTAAAAAAAAATAAAAAATTGATAATAATGTGAAAGTCGCGAATTTTTTTTCTTCAAAAATATAACTTAAACTCAGTATTACTGTTAGTTTATTTTTCTTCCATTTTTCCCCCCAGGGGAGGTTACATCGAAATAAGGATGAGAATCTTGGATCTCGCCTCCCTGGAGGATGCACGAAAATCTGGGGGTATGGTTCCTCCCATTGATGACGGGTCTTAATTCCTTAGGGAAAGGTTGTACCAAGGCCGGTGATAACCCTTAAGACTCAACCACAGTTCAAATCAACGTTGCTGTTGCTGCTGTCAGTTATTTTAGTAATTTTATATATATGCTTTTGGGGGAATCGGACAGTCAGTGATATGACTTTGTGGTGACATCTTAATAAGCCAGTAACAGCCACTAGACATCAGCGTTCGCTTTTGTCGAATGGTTAAGTTACTGGACTTCAAGCTCAAACATCGCAAGCTCTATCCTTGGCGGGATTCAACCTACATATCGGCACAATTCCTGCCAACACTATCGCCACAACTTTACTTTCTTTTTGGAGTCGATGTTTAATATCGATTACTTTATAATTTTAACGAAGATAAAACTAAAGTAAAAAGAAGATAAAAATAATATAAAGCCTCAAACCAATTTCGAGAAAAATAGATCATTGATAATTTAAACAGATATCACTTTCATTGATATTTTTGCAACCTTACTGTAATATACAATATATCTTACCAACCCAGTATTTTGAATTTCTTTTTACAGAAATAAATGGCCAATCTGCATGTATTAAAGGTCTCGTGGGAATCGACATATGGAAATGGAGTCTGTATTGTCACGTCTTGATCCTAGGGATTACTTTAAAATAGGGCAAGCGATAACAAAATTGGGCAGGAAACAGAGCCCACTTTTTCAACAAGTTCGGGCGATCTGCGACTATCATTCTAAATGTCCAGATCTGCTCTACTGAGCACATAGAGTGGGATGGACGTGTTTAGAATGCGTCAAAAATATCACTGACATCTGCGGTGTGTTCGGAGAATGCACGCGTTATTGAATATGGAAATGGATTGTACTTCAGAGATTTTAGCCGATTAGCTCTCTGCCTTTGCTTCGAGGTGCTGCCTCTACTATAGATCGTTTGGCGCTTTTGCGATTTTTTAGAGCGAATCGGAAGTGATTGTATCTACATATTATCAGATTAAAGCACATTTTTGCCGAGTAGGAAAAAAAAAGAACTTGAATTTTAGAGGGCAATTTACCGTATTTTTGGGGTGTAATATTAAGTATAATGGACCTAATGAACAAAATATCACTGAATTTTCCGTTTTGTAAATAGGACTTGGTAGTTTTACGAATTCTAAGATGAATTTAAAGAGATGTTCTAAAGCAGTTTGAACTGCATCCTGATTTTTTCCCCGAATATTTAAATGCTTGGTAGTGGGGGAATCATGAATTAATCTATATTTAGCTCATTTTCTATATTAGCTATTATTCTATATATATCCAATTATCTATATCAGCTATTATTCTATATATATATCCAATTATCTGTCTTAGCTATTATTCTATATATATATATATCCAATTATCTATGTTAGGTATTATTCTATATGTATACAATTATCTATATTATATAATTATACAATTATATATTTTACATATATTCAATTATCTATGTTAGGTATTATTCTATATATATCTAATTATCTATATTAAATATTATTTTATACATATCCAATTATCTATATTAGCTATTATTCTATATATATCCAGTTATCTATATTAATTATTATTCTATATATATCCAATTATTTATAAAAGCTATTATTCTATATATATCCAATTACTTATATTAGCTATTATTCTAGATATATCAAATTATTTATATTAGCTGCCGGCGTCCTGACTTAGGGGTTTGCGTCTTCCTCGTGATCTGGGCGTCCCGGGTCCGAGCGTGTTTGTTCTTCCCTCGTGTTCTATGTGTGAATGTGCCCCCCTGTAAAAAGGGGTTGTGCATGTGAATGAGTGTGTCACCTTCATTTGAGCTGGAAGTCAGACTTCTGCCTTCGAGTGCTCAGGAGCCTGTACCCTCAGAAGCTACTGCATCCCCATTTGGTGTTAACATGGGCAAGACATCATTATCTATATTAGCTAAAATTCTGCCTTTTTAAAAAAAAATTAATAATGAGTTTTTTTCCTGTGCAATGTTGCTTTTGACACACTCCTAATCATCGTTAGAATACTTAGCTGATAAAGTGTTTTTTTCTTCAGATTCTTTTTTAATTAAGACTGTCTCTTTCGATTACATTCATGAAGCAGAGATGTGTAGAGAGGATCAAACCCTCTAAGGTCACAAGAAGTTTGCAAGACCGAGCATTCCCTCCCCCAACAATATTTTTAATGTTTTCATGAAATTCAAAATATTTTTTCAATACATTTAATATCGGGATCTTAAAATTAGGATACGTAATATTACTTTTTTTTTTTTCGTTAACTCAAATAAGTACAATTTTAATTCATGTTTTCATTTATACAGTGTGTCCCAAAATTAACAGAAAATTTGAATTTGCACCAATTTATGCAGTAAAATCTCTCAACCCTATTAATAAAACCATTTGACAGCTGATAGTTTCGAGTTCGTAAAGATGGAGCATTACATGATAGAACATGTTAACGCCAGTTTTGAATTAAATTAGCAGTTTTTCTTTAAATTGTAATGGTTTTATTGAATCGTAAAGTACACAAGATAGAGCTTTGCGTTTAATAACACATGAAGCAAATGGTGCCTAATAGCTTCGCTGACACATATGCACACTTTTGTCGAAATTTTCAGTGGCCATTTTGCACAAATGTGGCCAAATTTCTTTCACGCAGCGTTGAATTTCCTCCTTCAATGCAAGCCTGCTTGTGGACGTGTTTTCATAGATCTTTGACTTCAAATAACTCCTATAAAAGGCAATCCAATGGTGTTAAATCGTGTGATCTAGAGGGCCAATTCCCAAATTTTGAACTGCGGCTATCAGATATCCATTATTTTTGAGATATTGTTCAATAATAAAAACACGCTTTTCTATTGTTTAACGCTCCATATTTACTAATCCTAAACCCCATGATAGCTCCATAAATAGAAAACCAACGGTATTAAATTATACTATCAAGGAGGCCAATTCTAAAATTTTCGAGCTGCGGTCACCACATTTTCATTTTTTTGAACTATTGTTCATCAGTGAAAACATTGCTCGATCGTATAACGCTGCATTTTTACTAATGCTTAACTATCAGCTGTCAAATGGTTTTTTTTAATAGAGTTTCCAACTCTTTACTACACGAATGGTGGCAAATTTAAATCTTCTTTAGTTTTTGGACATCTTTTAGTATGTAATATTTAAAAGATTTTAGATGCACTATAATTTGCAATATACTGATTCAATAAATCTCTGCTTAAATAAAACATAATTAGGCTTAGCAAGGCAATGAATTTAAGAACCATAATTTGATATAGTAATACCAGATTAAAATGTCTAAAATTGGATAAAAAAGCTGGTCAACTAGTCGAAACAAGCCAATTTATTAAAAAAACTTTTAGTAAATTACAATCTAACCAAAAATTGTACTTCATTTATTTTCATTTAATCCCTATAAATAATATCGGCTATTTTGTCAAATTCATAAAAGAATTTTGGAGGGATAAAATCTGGATCCAGCAATAACCTGGATTCTGCAAAGATTTCCATCCAGAACCGAAACACTTTGTAAGCCATTGCCCTGAATAATAATTCTTTAAAACCATTTCGAGCAATTTTGTTCAACATTCAGATCCTGCAGATATTCAGCCTTCGTAACAAATTACATGCATGTCTAGCACTCCATTTTAAATCAAAAATGCTGAGATCTATATTTCTTGTACTTTATGGCACTTCAAATTATTCTAGTTTCTGAATTCCATATGTTGAGAGCAGAAACTGGTTTCTTTATCAGATGTTTACGATAGCTTAACTAGTTTGAGTAATAAATAAAGAGCGTACATGAATGCTTCATATTTTTCTTGAAAAAATATTTTCTACAAGAAATCCTATGTAATATTTTCATAATATTAACTTATATATCCGGTATTGTTCAATATTAAAACTTGTGTAAAAATTCTTTTTCAAAAGTATTACACAAAATCTTTTTATCGTATGAAATATCTTTTAATTAAAATGAGAATATAAACTGAATCAGACGATTTTTAAAAGTGGCCAATGATTTCTTTTCCTACTTTAATAAACAAAATCAAAAACTGCTCTTGTTATGAATTCTGAATCGTTTGTTCTTAAATTTATTCTTCTAGCATTCTTTTTGAATTCTCTTCATATATTTTGGCAACAGTTCTTCACATATATTCTTGCTCTTTGATAAATAAAGAAAGTCTTTCAAATCCAACTAAAAACGTAAATGAAATATCTATTAATTTATTCTAAAAAATAAAATTAAAGTATCAAAAATTAAAGATAAAGTAAATTAAAGTCTCACCATTGCCTAGCAACAAAAATATATGTTAATTTCGGTATTTTTAAATTCTGTACATGAATTTAAAAAATTATTAATTTTTAAATATTAGGATTCAGAAGGCAAAGTACGCAGATATGAAACTGGTTATGTTGAAAAAGCTCATTCTAAATTTAAGTTATTATACAAATATTTCTTGCAGGTTTAATTGCTCTGATGCTATTACTGGAAAGGGGAAAGATTAAAATTTATTTCTTATTAATTCAGAATTTACTTATCTGTGTCTCTTTGAAAGTTTGCAATATCCTTTATTTATATTAAATAAGAAATGTTCAAAGTTTGCTTTCATTTAGTTCTGTTGTTAGAAAAGATATTTGGGACATACATAATAGACAAAATGAATCCGAGAAAACTCGAGCTTAGCAGAATTTGTCAGTGCGATTTGTTTTATCTCGATTTTACCACACCTGGAGGAAATGAAAGGAAATGTTCAGTTTTGATTGGCAGTTTACCAAGTTTTGCTGGTTTCTCGGTTCTTTTTGGAGGGACTGGTTATGTGTTTTCCCTAATGTATAGTGTATGTCTGCTTGTGGATTAGGAATGTGTAAAAAAGGATAGTTGAAAAAAGTAAAATAATGGCTATAGTATGTTTGTGTATTCAAAAGCATCTGTTGTTATTGATTCTAATGACATTTGTCATTGGCAAGCCTGCTGACTTAAGAGCCGTTGTGATTCAATCCGAATTTTTTGCGCCTCTTGTTTTTTTATTAGCACCATCTTGGACCAAGAGTGCGAGGTAGCTACTCAGACGTCACAACCTTTCTTACAGAGCAGAGTTCATTTATGCATTTCATCTACTCCTTCACAGATCGTAATTTAGATCTGGATCAGCTAACGATCACCCCTCAACCAGTACCCCCAGTGATATTACGCATGACATGGAAAACATTGTGACCACGACAGATTTATACATGCGCTAGCCACCACTACATCTTCGGCCGGGGTCGGGTCGAACTCACCACCCAAGGGATGCGAATCTAACACACTACCAACCAGGTACCCTGGCTTGTTCAAAAGCATCCGATAAGTCAAAAAGGCATGAAATTCGACACGCAGTTTTCTGACTACAACTGTAGTTCTTTGTAAAATGTGATTTTAATCGATTGAGAAAGAAGATGAACAAAATATACATTCATGTTTTGGCCCTTTTGCATTAACCGCATTCCAAAGATTACTCTCTAGAGATCTCACTTTATGTATCCCATTTGTAGCTACTACTCGCCAGGGCATATTATTAATAATACATAAGTATATGTGTTAAATATGATACAAAAATATTTAATAAGTAAATATAATGAATAAAATGTATTAAATGTGTATAATATAATATATTTATGCATTAAATATAATACATAAGAATATTTAAGAAAATGATTTTACAACTCCTGCTAATTTTAATTTTAAAATTGAGAAAAAACAGTTTTGTTCAATGATATGGCGGAATTTATCGTGAACATTAAAAAAAACTGAAAATGTAACATTTTTTTTTACACTAAAATTGAAAAAAAAAAAACATCCCCTTAATGAACAGCATTATCCTTGAAATAGTTAAGTGCCAAATTGAGTAACTTCATCTTTAACGGATAGTCGAATTTTTTATGCAACGTACACCTACAGTATACCAGTGAAAAACATTATAATGTTAAAGCAAGTAATATAAAAAAAAATTCAATTCAATATCTCCTTAAATCAACAAATAAAAATTTTATTTTAGTGACTTTTTATTAATAATTACCAAAAAATGATTGATTCTCGCAAGAATCGAACTCGCATTCTTCATCTTCAGGTGAAAAATTCTAAAACCCTTTGCATTTTACCGATTGAGCTTGTCACTGCCCGTCGCTTTCAATTTTCATTACAAACTGCTAAAACTCGACATAAAGTATTAAAAATTAATTTAATATAGTTAATGAATTAATATTTTTAAAAAACTGTATTAACATCAAGTGTCATCCACTACAAGTTTAAAAAATGTATTTGAGCTTGAGGGTGAATAAAAAACATTTTATTAACGACTAAAAAATGTGAACAAGATATATAAATATATACAGGAAGAGCGTGAACTAAATCTAGGAATTGGGAAAACTTTCTTTCCTGAAGTAATAAAAAAAATAATTCTGAACTATAATAGGAATAAAAATAAAACTTGCAATTCAATCAGACAGCATCAAGCTTCCCTAACGTCGAATGGAAAACAATAACCAACCAATGGCAAGGAATAACAATAATAAAACCCCAAAAGCAAAAGAAAAAAAAAAGGAAGTATAATATCGAAACAAGTATTCGGACGGATTCTCTCCAGTGAACACTTTGATACCAAAACATGCTTCGAGAAAAAGATTAATGGGGGAGAGCCTTTCCCCAAGAATCGTTTGGACCAACAGATAAAATAACATCATTACTCCAGACTTTGTTTCCACTGCTTAATCCAACAAGTTTGTCATTAGAAGAAGAATTTAGGGACACTGATATTGCTTTATATTTCTGCAGGGAATAAATCGTTTGGCGACAGAAATAAACAATAAACATGAGAGCAGACGATTTCTTTTAGTAACTGTTGCTAATTTTTTGCTGTTTCATTTTGATGATTTTATATCTAAAGCCATTTCTTTTATCTATACTGAGCTAATTTAATTACTTAAAGGATATCAAAAACTCAGAAACCTTTTTTATTTTAATTATCAATTTATTTATATTTAAAAAAATGTTTGAATTTTTATTGGACTTTGGTGAAAAAGTTTTATTACATGGAAAAGAATTTCTTTAAATATTTTCACCAATTTAAGATTTATTGTTCTAAAATGTGTAAAAGAAGTTGTTTATGTTTTGTAATACCCTTCTTATTTTTTTCGAAGGATACAGTTTAACTGTGAATTGTTATGCTCAAAAACTTTCAAATTATTTTAAGAACTATTTCATCAAGTTTCTAAATTAGGAACTACAATTTTCTTCAAATATTGTAGATATGTTTATAAATAGCGCATATTTTAAATATTTTCATGCTATGAAGTATTAAAATATTAGAAAAAATTGAACAGAAGGAGCAGATTGTTTATTTTGCAGCTCATGGAAAAAAACTAATTGAAAAAATGCTATATCATATCTGAACAAATAAATGAATAAAAAATAAATAAACGGAAGATTTAAATTTATGGATTTTTTCCCTTGTAGAAAGATTCTGCCAAAATTTATAACTTGAGAAAATAGAATTTAAAGAAAATAAATAGCATTATGAAATATTAAAAAAAATATTATGAAAATATTTAAAAAAAACAATTTAAATTCCCAAATACATTTAAATACATTTCGTTCGTTTTATGAAGAAACCTATTATCATTGAATACTATAATAAAGAATATTAAATCGAAAAAAAGTATTCGATGCTGTCATAGAAAATCGACAATTCAACATAATCACGATTTTAAAATATAATAATAACGTGACAAATCAATTAGAACAACGAAAGAGAAAAAAAATTAAAAAAAAGATTTGTATTACGACAAAATCGTCTGCAAAATAAATCAGTAACATCTGTTTTTGTGTTATTTTTTCTCTTCTGAAAAAGGAGTATGATATAAAATCACGTGACTATATAGTCACGTTGTAAGAATTACACTGCTGTCACATCTGCACGCTGTGTGGAAACTGTCCTTTCTTTTTATATATATATATTTTTTCTGTTTTGAAATAAAAGGACTAGATTTCAACATTGTCACCTTGCACATGAAATGTGTTTCGAGATAGTTTTATTTGTCTTTATTAAAAGAAATAAGAATATGAAGAATAGAATTTTTTTTTAATTTTTTTCTCAGATAAAATTTAAAATCTACTGAAGAAAAATAAAATATAATAATATTTTTTTCAGAAAAAATATCTGTTGCATATGAGATGTGTCACGTGACAATTTGATTTATCTTTATAAAAGGAACTTAAATGTCTTTTCCTTTCCACTTGCTGAGAAATAGATTTCAATATTGTTATCTCTCCCGTTAAATGTGCCACGTGATAGTTTAAATTGCCCCCGTTAAAAGAGATAGGAATAGTAGCGTGAAAAATTTTTAAATTCGTTCTCCGATAAAATTTAAAATCTACTTTAAAAAATAAAATGTAATAATTTTTTAAAAGAAAAGTATCTGTTGCGTATGACGTGTGCAACGTTACAATTTGAATTATCATTACATAAGGAATTTAGAATAAATTTTGCAAAAGATTTTTTTTTTGCTAAAAGTTTAAATTAATGAGATGGGTTTAAGAAAAATAAAATGCAGTTGTTTTACTTCAAAATATTTTTAAAAATTTATTTTAAAATCTCATTTGGCATAGAAGGGTGGACTTATAATATAAATTCAATTTTTCTTTATGTAAAATTAAATACCATATTTTAGTTTGTTTTATAACAATGAATTTTTTTACTGTACTTGATAATAATTTTATAGCTTGGTGATGTCTCGGCTTTAAGATAAGAAAATAATTAATTCGAGACACAAATCCATAAAATACTTATCGTGTTTCTATCCAAAAATTGTTACAATTTATCATGAATAAAACATCTCGTGGTTAACGTGGCAAGCTAGTTTAGCTTATTTAATACATCCTTGGATATCGGCAAGGATCTAAAATTTTCTTCCTTTTCCCATTATATTATTTTAGAGGAATGCTTATCTTAAAGGATAAAATTTTCAACTTGCGTTTTACAATAATTTCGGGACGCTTTTTAAAACTGAAATGGTATAAATTTATTTTAATTAGATTTGAAAAAACAGAAAAAAAATCACAAAAAACTGGAATTATTTTTAATGTTGAATTGTAAATTCAAAACAATGACATTAAAATGTGTAATTTGCGAATTAAAAATTTTTATCTGATAATTTGTATTTTAAATTCTAAGTTGACAATTTAAATTATACTATCAATTGATTGTTTAAAAGTTTAAAATTATTTTTTAAAGCATAATGGCAATCGATCCAAGTTAATTTCATTAAGATATCATTATTATATCTAACCTACAGAGTGGTTATAATTAAATTTCTCATATAAACAGCATCCTACAACGCAAAAAAGTGAACAGGTTGCAACGAAATTTGGTGTATTGACTATACACGAGATGCACTCATGGAATTTTGAAAAAAAAAAAAAAAAATGTTCCAAAATGTCCACCAGAGGAGCTTTTTGCAGAAAAACAGTAAATTTAACACAATAAACGACCAAAAAAGAATACTGAAGCCATATTAACAATCAAAAATAAGAATTATGAGTAATAAAATGGAAAATAGGGAAAAGCTCTCAGTTCTAGAAGAAAATATTGAGATTTGTATGCTTGTGAAAAAGAGGAAGCTTTATGCAAAACAGATTCGTGTATGAAATGTTTCCAGTCATAGTCATGTTTTATGTTGATGTTTCCGGCTGTGATGATGACGGCATCGAATGACTTGAAGAATCCTGTAATGCTTCATGTGCGAAACATCACAAATGATGAGTTAAGATCTGCTGTTGAACACACTATCCATTGATTTGAAATTTTGCATGTGAATGAAGATGGTCAGATGAAACATCTTTTCCAATATCATCATAGACATGGTTAACAATCGCTCCTCTTGTGCAATTTTGTCCTAATCCGTTCTTGTTTTTGCTAACTGAGCTTTTTTTTTTTTTTCAAACAGTGTACTGTTATTTTTCCCTCATCTTCGCTTAATATGCTTCGATGACAAGATAATCAGACACAAGTCAATAAATGTTAATATTGTTTCTGTAATCCGTATTGTTAAAATTAATGTTTTTTGGAAAAGACGCCCTCTGGTGGTCATTTTAGAACTTTTTTTGTTTGAAATTTGTGAGTGCATCTCGTGCATAACGTATATACCAAATTTCGCTGGAATTCGTTCACCCGTTTGCATTGTAGAATGTTGTTTATCGGAGAAATTTAATTATAACCACTCTGTATATGAATGTACTTTTATATATAGATCACCTACTAGTTAATTACAATTATTTATTCCGTTTAGGCTTGTTTATTGACATTACGTAACAAAAAAACGGAATTATTTGAAATTACCTACATTATAATATTTATTTGCATACAACATCATATTAATATGCATATTAAAATGAGATTGAAAATAAATTACACTAATCAAAAGCAATTTATTTAGTTAGAATACTGAATGCTATTAAAAAAAATAAAAAAGTTACAACAATACGTTAGTTGAAATATTTCAAAAATAAATAACAGTAATTACTTTTCATTTTATCATTTTAAGCTACTTTGGATGATGAATTACTGTAATCATCATTTCGGTTATTTATTTTTTTAAAGTAATAATTTTTTTTAATTTAAATAATGTGATTTAGCATTTAATGTATATGTTCTAAAAGATGAGATATTTTACTATAAGCAGCAAATTAAAGGTCAGGAATTAAAAATTCAACACAGCAAATCTAATTAGATGTTGCCATTTCAGCAAGATAAACAGTAAAATTGTTTAATAAGCAATCTAAGTACACATGAAAGTAGTAATTCAAGAAGTTAAAATTCGCAGACGAGAAAAATTGAAACATCATCTAGAAGCAATTTAATAAAATAGGAGGAAGAAAAAATAGATTATTACAAACGAGTATTTTTCAAACAAACAACCGAACACGAACAGCAATTCTTTTCAGTTCTTGATAGTTATTCTTATAAAAAATAAAATAATGCCAAACGAAAATTATAAATCTATGTTTAGAATTATTTCCTATCCATCGAAAAAGAAAATTAAAGGAAATTTTAATTTCTAAGTACTTTTCGAAGTGCAGTATTTCTTTATCTAATGAGGATGTTACGTGATAGCGGTAGCGTTATAAAAGCATTTTTTTTTTTTCTTTTTTCAAAATTGTGTACAATAAAATCCAAGCTTTCGATTCAGAAATTAGAGGTTGGGAAAGAAAAATAAAAAATGAAAAAGCTATTTCGTCCACAATGTCAGCTGCTTCCTGTATGATGTATTTCACGCTACTGGATCGTAAGGTCACGGTTTCGATTAATAAATGAGCTATAAAAATTTAGTTCCTTTTTTTCTTCTTTCTACTCTCGTTAGAATAATGGCGGTTGCCGAAGATTCGTTTCAGTTCATATTCACAAGAGCATGGTGTTTCTTGAACTATTTTTAAAGCATTCATTATATCAGAATGACTGTCATTAGAAAACTAGAAGGAGGGAGTTTAATTGTTTTTTACCTTTGAGGGCATGAAGATTTGTATTTAAATTCATAATTGCTAAATTCTGTTGGGATTCGGCTCGGTTAATGATAAAGTCATTACTCAAGAATCTATTACTTGGACTTCCGGATAAGACTTTTCTATTATTTCTTTGATACATATATTCTTTAAAAAAATAACGAATGTTTCATATGTAAATGTGTAGTTCATTCGTTACGGTTTTCAGAGTTTCATACCTCACCTTTCTGGTATAATTACACAAAATTGCACACTTTATATTCTTCATTCCAAATATTCATTTTCAAACGAGTTTCTTTTATTTAGATTATCGCGATTCTAAGTTACTATATTGAAACAGGCAGACTGATAAACATTTACAGTTGACAAAGTGGGTCAAAAAGTTGATACTGATTAACAATTCCGATTTTTCAAAAAATGCAACATTTACTCTATTTAATTTCACATTTTTTAAAAAAATTTTATATTTATATGTTTAAGGAAGAGTAGACAGACGAAAAATTTATAATATTTTCATGAAAATGTAGCAGCGGATAGTTCAACATGATAAATAATGAAACTATTTGAAGAATATTCCAAAAATCATGAAGTTTAGGCAAGAAAAAAGTATCAAGACTTGCCCAAAGGTCAGAAATATTAGAAATTAATAAGTTAAAAATAAACCGTTACAAAACTATAACAGAATTGTCATTTTTTCTCAAAGTCCAGATGGTTACCATTTCGCACTGCGAGCAAAATTTCAAAGATTAATTCATTTAAGGACCTTTGATACATAGGGTTAGAAAATGGAGAACGAGGCTACATGGAATGCTCCACAAGAAACTTCAGATCTCAGTCCTTAAGCGAAATAATGGTTTAAATCTTTCATTTTATGTAACTCTTATTTTATTATGAATTTTAAAATATTATATATATTTATTCTAAATTTTATTATATTATGAATTTTAGCAATGATTGTTGGCTTAATATCTCTAAAATTCTATCGATTTTCAAATATTAAACTAAACATTACAGGAAAACTGTATCACATTTTGATTTAACTGAGAACTCTACTTCACATTTCCAAAGACGCTTTGACAACAGCAGAAAACGCACTTTATTTTTATTTTACCTCTTTGTCTTTTGATGTACTTATAATTATTTAAATCCTATGCGATTAAAATCATCAATATAATTACATTTATGTAATTTTTTGTTTATCATGATTTTATTAATGTGTCTCAAAAGTGATAATTTGTAATCGTGAATATATTTTATAAAATAATAATCCTGAATTAGTGATAACTAGTTAATGTTATTAAAATTCATTCTGCCATTCTTAAATTAAGAAGCCTGATTAAAAACTTTAGATTTTGAAAGAATTGAACATATCTGTATTGTAAAACTACAAACTCTTTTGATAAATGAATATTCATTAATTTGTAATTAAAAGATTCAACAATGAGATTTCAGCATGTAATTATACGTAACTTAACATCGTCTGCCTGAAGAAGAAAAAAAATCAATAAAAATTCAATTAGAAGTCGAGTTTGCGGAACCATAAATTAAAATGCAAGATCACGATATTAATTTACTACGAATATCAAAGAAGACTGTATTCTCGAAACGTTTCAAATATGGTAATTAAGAACAAGTTCTTGAAACAAGCATAACGAATATCTGAAGAATTTTCCAGCGTGATCAGTCAGTTTTGCAGTAAATTAATTAGTGTGACGAAATTAATTATCGTTGTTAATCGTGGTTCTTTGGTTCTAAGGAGTAAATTCAGTTTTATGCGTAGGATATTATAATTTGAAAGCGAGATTTCTCGATTCAGTTTTGGTTGAGGTAGTTTTAGTAAGATATTCTGTCATCTATAATATCGATTGCTAAACTAATGATACTATTTTTGTATGAGCCCAAAAAAGGAAGAGTAACTTTCGACTTTATTCCTAATCCGGAAATTAAAATAAGAAGATACCATTTACTGATAATCCAAATAATATCTGGACATGGAAGATTTCCTGCATATTTCCAAAGATTTGGAAGAAGGCAGGAATATCAATGCATTTGTGAAGAAATGGGTACAGTTTACCACTAATTAAGAGAATGTATGGCGATCTCAGAGCTAAGGAAAAACCTGAAGATTGTCAATAATGATTTAAGTACAGTACTGATGGTACCAGGTAATCTCAAAACCCTGAAGGATATGATGTCAAAGATGGATAGTTTCATTCCAACTGCCAATTTCCAATTCAATTTTTTATTCTAATACCTTCATTAGAAAATTTAATTTGAGTGTAAATTAAATGCGGTCTCTTAGACCACACTTCCCTAGTTAAGGATTAAATATACTATCAGACGATACCAAACAATCTGAACAAATATAGCAACAAAAATAAAACTGTTTTAAACCAACTGATTACCAAACGATTCTATTAAAAAAATCTTTGAAATGAGCGAATTGTTTTTTTAAATAATTCTTTTCAATGATATTCTTTTTATTCATTTGGAAATAGCATGAAAATAAAATGTTTTACATACCAGAAATTTTTCTGAATAAAATAAACTTCATATTTCCTGGCGAAATTTTACAGCCTGAAGGAGTAATGCTAATAAAAATAGAATCGCTTTCAACTAAACGACTCTTTATGCATTTCATTAAAAATATCAGCATATTGTTGGTACCGCATCTGTTTATTAACAATTCTTTTAGAAGAATAAAATAAAAGATTTTACACAAAAGAAATTTTAAATATTACTAATTCTAAAAGGAATATCAAATTTCTATTAAGCTGTTAAAATTTATTTTCTATACAAAATGTCGAAATATTTTAACTTTCTATGATTCAAATATCAAATCTATTCCAATATTTTTAAAAGAATGTTGGGAAAAACTTTTTAAACTAAAAATAAAAGAAAAGCATTTAAAGTTAAAAAGTTTTTACAGCTATCGATCGACTCTCTATCACAAAGGTAATAAAATAGAAGAATATTTATGTGTTCCTAAATGTGCTTTTTATTATTTTGAAGACATTAAACTCGGTTTTCAGGTTTACTGTTGGAATTCCAATAAGTTTTGAGCTATCGATTTTTTTTCTTTTATATTTTTCTAGGACCCAAAACAGCTTATTTTTCATTTTATCAATAAACTCTCTAAAAGTGTTATGGGAGAGGGAAAAAATATTCTTTTTACGAGACACTTTCACTTTTCCTTTTCAGCTTTCTTGTTTTGATTAATGGCAACAGTGGCTCAGCTTTTGTGTCGAACATGAAATTCAGTGTTTGGAACGTTTTTGGTTGGGTTATATTATTATTTTTTTTAATGTTCCAGTTCTTTTTGATCAAGTATTTTTTTCACTTCGTTGAAAAAAATACCAAGACCCAACCCCTAACTCCTTTAATTTAAATTTTCGAAGGGAAAATACAGTTAGAGAAATACCGCTGGATTTGAAAAAAATTATATATTACACAAGTAATAAGTTACATCAGCAGTAAATTTAATTAGGCTTTTATCATATTTATATTTTAGATTTGTTGTATATATTAGTTAAAGATTATATTATTTACTAAAAGAAAAACTATAAAAAATTAATTAATTAATTATATTATCAACCATGAATATATTATACAAAATTAGTTCTAATAAAAGTTATAGGCCCTCGGTGGTCAGGTGGTAAGATCTCCGTTTTGGAACCGGAGGGTTTTAGGTTCGGGATTCGATTCCACCGAAGAACCGTCGTGTGAGGGGGTCTCTTGCACGTTAAATCTGTCAGGCCAAACGTCCTCCCGCTGGTGTGGTGCTGTATGGAGAGGGGAGTGCCAGCTCAGGTGTCGTCCTCGTCATCTGATCTTGGTTCAAAATGACGACGTCCGTCCCAAAATAGCCCTAGTGTTGCTTTACAACGGGACATTAACGTAACTAAACTGAACTAATTAAAAGATTATATATTCTTACAAACTTGTAATGTTGTTTCCAACATATTAGTTCTATCACGGAATACACAGATTTGTAATAATCTGATTTGGATGCTACACGGGTGCGGAGCCAATGATCTCAGAACTTGGAGACAAACTTGGCGACTTGTTGACGAATTTGGCGATAAAATGAGTAATGCTGAAAACTTCGAGAGTTTTAACGATCCGTCCTATAAGCATTAATATACGACCAGAACCTTCTCGTTTCGTCTCCCGGGAACTATAAGAGGACGGCAGTCTCAGACTGCAGAGTGAACTGAAGTGTAAGTGGATTCATAGACAAGGCTAGTGAAGCAACGGTGGAGTTTCAGCGGGTGGGGTACATTCACCCTACTCTCAGATAGAACACAGAATAGCATCCACACCCGATTTGCAATCCAAGTTGAATCTTAACGAAAGCAAACATGGTGTCTCACTTCCGTCTCCCTCTGTGAGAACTAATGATGGTGCTCAATTTTTCTCAATACATGAAATAGGGTAGGGAATGGGAATATGCAACTCGGACTCAAACCCAGGATGCCCAGATCACTGGGAAGACACATTACCTCTAAGCCAAAAAAACATATATAAAATAAAATTACTGCTATAAAATCTTAAACAATCAATTTGATTTCCTCAAAACAAATCAATACAGCTTTCGAGTAAGTAATAAACATGTTGAGAAACGTCCATCTCCTTCAGCTGTGAATGTCCATGATAAAATTACACTCAAAAATTGATAAATAAAAAAATATATAAAACCGGATTGGATTTTTTTGTATCCTACTAAAATCAACATTAACCCGAAATAGGGTTCAAAATTGACCCCCACTCTCCCTACACATGGGAAATACCAATAAGAATCCACTTGAAATTAAGGAAAACAGGTATTAAAATCGAATTACGGTCACACAAAAAAGTATACACGCATTTCGTTCTTTGGGGGGGGGGGGGGGGGTGCATTCTTCGAAATTCTGCAATACGGAAAAATTGAAAGGAACACAAATTGAGCTTCGATTATACTTTTGTGTTCTTTTTCGCTCTAACATGTTCAATGTCACGCATTATCGCCGAATGATATTTTTTTTGTTTAGACTAATGTATCAGACGATTTCAAAACATCCTGTGCCAATGCTTAACCATTCCCGGTTCGCATTATCGTCTGCTTTGACGCACGACCGATTACAACTTCTCTCAACTCAGCCTCTCGGGTAGATTTTTGAGGGTTTTTTTTTTTCTTCTTTTTTTCAAGACTTCTTCCCCTTGAGTCCTAAAAATTGGAATTTTCAAGGTTCGAGGGGCGGTTAATGACCAGTGAAATTTCTCACGGCAGTGACCCAGAACTCTATATTTCATCGTGCCCGTAACGGAAGACGGGGGAGGGGCTGGGTGAGTGGGAGGGAAGAGCGAAATCATGGGAAGGGCGAGAAGAATTTGTATTAGATATCAAATCGTCACAACAACGGAATTTTGTTTTCAAATATTTTTTTTTTTAAAAAAAGAGAGAGACAGGCGATAATATGCATCGAAATGACGGGTTTGATTCTGAAAAGAAAATGGGGGGGGGTTGTATGTGTGAATGATAAAATTACCTAATACTGATATGTGATTGGTTGTTTATTATTGCATATTACTCATATTCATTGTTATAACAGCATATCTTTATCTTTTATATGTTTTGAATTACAAAAATTCACATCATTATTTCCAAATAACTTATGACGACTCTATAAGAAAAGGATTGACGTAGATTCCGAACCTGCGTGCTATGAAATAATTTCTATACGTAATTGGATAACAGTATACATTATTGATAAGTAATTTGTTTTTAATTATTCAAATTAATTGTAATAACAAATCTTAGCTATTATACTTTCTGTTTTGAATTACAGACATTCACATAATTATTTAAATTTTTTAATTAATAATTAAAATTTTAATGAAAAATTCAAAAAAGGGACCCCAGATGCACATTTCAAGACATGCATGTGTTAAATTGGGTAGCTATAGGTCGAATAATCTGGCCTACAGAGCACCAATATACATGCGCGCACACGCACACATTGAGCATTATTATAAGTATAGATTTATATCACAATTTCCTCATTTGTCCTATTTCAAGGAGACCAAAAATTTTCAAAATTCCTGTATGAACCGATAGTAAATCTTAACTTAAATGTCGCCTTATGTTTCAAACACATTTTCTAAACATGAAGAAATTCTATCATTTTTTTTAAACAGCTTTTAAAATTTTCTAAAAACTGAATAATAAATTGATTGCATTTTTATTATCCGAAATCTAATATTTTATCTGATAATAGCTGGTATCCGGTGCGTTGCTGTCATAGAAGATGTAGTTTTGGAAATATCGTTGAAATTTAAAATAAATGTTTTGCTTAATTAGGATTGATTGAATAAATTTTATTTTCGTATCGGAAATGAATATTTTCACTGAAATTGATATATAAAGAATAAGCGTAAATAATATTAATTCTACTTTTTTTTTTACTTTATTATTCACACACATGAATTTAGGGTTGGCAATGTATTTTTTCCCATCTTCAACAGAAACAAATAAATGCAAGTATAAGCATTAAAAGTTTTATCGCAATCGGATGAATGGCACCGTATGAGAGACAAACAGACAAACATTCATTTTTATTTTTATAGATTTTGGTCCATTAACAAGAAAATAAATAAAATATTTACAAATGTTTTCATTTTTAGAGAGCTCACATAAAAATAATTGCATTTTGATGATAATATTTTGTATTCAAACTCGTATTTCAAAATATAACTGCTTCCATATAATAATTTCAAAAATAAATAAATAAATATTCATGAAATAAAAAAATGTAATTTATTGTGCAAAAAGTGTTTTATTTATTTATATATTAAAAAAAATCGCTTGGAAAATGTTTTCAATACGAAAAGTAAGATTTAACGGAAGAAGAATGATTAAAGCAAAGTAAAAGAACATTTATTTGCATATTAAAAATTGTTTACAAAATGTTTTTAATTCGAAAAATAAGATTTAACGGAAGAAGAATGATTAAAGCGAAGTAAAAGAGCATTTATTTGCATATTCAAAAAAAAAAATCGTTTGCAAAATGTTTTTAATAAGAAAAATAAGATTTAACTGAAGAATAAAAATTAAAGTAAAGTAAAAGAGCATTTTTAAAATTTTAAATGCATGATCTAAGATAGAATATGAAGTATCACATCTTTTCATTTTCATATAAATATTTGATGAATAATATACGAAACACTTTTATTTCATAAAAAGATCTTCTATTAAGATAAAAAATAAAACATTAGAATACCCCAAAAATATGGCATTGAAAATATTCTCGCATCGAGTAAAATACGAAGGAAGAATTCTCAACAAATTCCTTTTTTCTCTGACGGAAAAATCCGCTCTCTTTACTAAAACTTGCCTAACTACTAATAAACGCGATATCATTTATAATAAATAACGATTACCGTCAAATATGAAAAGAATGTTATAAATAGATGGAGAAAGCTATTGTTAATGGCGACAGTTTCTGAGAACGGGGTCTATTTTCTGCATTTAAATTTATGATTAAGGAAGGTGTATTTGTGAGATATTATATCCGTTACTTCAAAGCAGCGTTGTATTTTATTTCTGAGTTTAAAGGTATGACTAGAATTCTAGGAAAAATATGTGAATAACAATTTAGCAATATTTTTCAATAGATATAAAGATTTTGAAAGTTGGAAAAAATATCAAAAATATGAAAAAAATAAATTAAGAAACAATTTAGATTTATGTCTTTAGTGACTAAGCTTTCCAGATCTAAATCCAGGATAAACTGAATTTGGTTGACTTGGTTTATTATAATTTAATTTAGCTTCATTAAGATGATGACTTGAGAATTAAGGTATCCGACTGCGTTAAAAATACTGGTTATCGACCACATCTTGTAGTTCAGATTTTCCTCTTTTCAAAATAGTTCATTTTTTCTAGGAAAAGGAAGGCTTGCTGATTAAATTTTCTCAACACTTTAATTTTCATAAAAAATCACTGCTAGCATGATATCTCAAAATTTAATTGTGGTATTTACATAAACATTTCAGCGTGTGTTTTAATTAATATGGGCAATGTAATGATCCCAAAGCTTTAGTGTTGGTCAAATACTTTTTCATTTATAGGTGTTTTTAGAAAAATTAAATTGTCATTTTATAAAAAAAAAAATGCATTAATGCTTATATTTCACCTATAACTTCTTTGCATCTCAAACGTTTTCTTAGAATTTAGTTCATTTCATTCATCATTCTATCCTATAACTTTTATGCGAAGAAAAATAGGATTGCTGCATTGCCATTTTGTGTAGAGTGTTAACAGTTTTGATTAAATTTCATTAAAATTTACTAGCAATTTTCATATTTCTAAAAAATACGATACTTCCAAATAATTTTTTTGCATTTATAGTATTTTGTTTTATAATTAACAATAGATCTAAAAACCAAGGTTTCAAATAGTATTTTAAAAATCCATTTTTTCAAAAAATTTCCTTCGAACGTAGTCGGATACCTTAAATTCAAAAATTCTTCATTTGCTTCGAGAATTGAATTCAAAAATGGAATTAAACTCTTGTAGTTAAATTATGAAAATTACCTCAGCCCAAATCTCCCTTTTTCACACTTCCGCACTATAACAAGAGAGGGAGATTATTTAACTTATGACTTAGCACATTTAGCATTTATCAGGCAAAAATACATAGGGGATCTTTCACGAAACGTGGTTTTGAACTAAAAACCCTTTGACTTTTGTTTACCGTTGCAGAGCTTATCTATTAATAGATAGTAAGTGAGTATTTCCACGAACATATTATTTTACTGTTGTTCGTTATTAAATTTGTTTTGCGTGAATTATTTTATTTACAGATTCAAATGTTTATGATTCATTTTTTGTTCTATCGAAAAATATTAAATTAAGATTGAATATTCTCTCCCTGTTATTATGAGTCATAATTATCTCACATTATAAGAAACTCACTGTGAATCTCCGGTGACTCACGCTCTCAGAGCAACAAGATCGAATATTCTCCCTTCAATAATATGAGTCTTAATCAATTCTTCATATAATAATCTCACTGTGAATCACCAGTGACTCGCATTATTGGAATAACAAGCTCGAATATTCTCTTGTGTATTAACTCAATATTATGAGTCCTAATTATTTCTCCTTATAAAAAAATTCCGTGAATCACCGGTGACTCGCATCCTCTGTGTAACAAGTTTTAATACTCTCCCCTCAATAGCCTTATAAGTATCAGTTTTATTTAAAATACGCTGAGTTTACATTTATTCCTCTTACATATAATTTTTTGAATTGTATTTAAAATATGCTAAAAGACAAGAAATATATAGAATTTTTTTTGTTACTTAAAAAGAATTATCTCAAGTGTCACAATTAAAAGTTTTTTCAAACATGCGCCAGGAAGCCATTTCCGATCTTAATAAATTCTCCATGTAAGAATCTCATGATGAATCGCATTCTCAGAGTAACAAGCTCGAATATTCTTCTCTTGTATATTAACTCAATATCATGAGTCCTGATTATTTCTTCTTATAAGAATCTCATAGTGAATCATTGGTGACTCGCATTCTCTGAATAACAAGCTCGAATATTCCCCCCTCTATATTATGTATTAATTAATTCTCCATACAAGAATCTCACAGTGAATGACCGGTGACTCGCATTCTCTAAGTAACAAGTAAGAATATTCACCTCTTATATATTAACTCAATATTTTATTCTAACTATTTCTCCATATAAGAATCTCGTGATGAGTCACCAGTGATTATCATTCTCAGAGTGATTTGCATATCAGAATGAAGCAATGTCAATTTCATATGGTGTAATTTGCGCTGAAATCTAGTATATAATACGGAAATTTAAAAGATTAGATTAAAAAATTATACTTTGATTACAAAGCAATATGGCAAATTTCATGCTTCAGTTATTTCATTTATCTTATGACGAATATATAAACAAAAAGTTTTTGATTTATTGACGAATTTGGTTTAAGATCTGATACTAAATTATGATTTTTAAAAAAATTGTAAGAAAAATTTAGTTCATCTGACTTTTTGAGTTTTATAATTATCGAATTTTCATCAACACAGATGGACAGACAAACAGAATTCCCTTACATGAAGTACTTTTAAAGTTTTATATGATTCTGCAATTTTGGTTCAAATATTAAATTTAGAATTTCAACCTTCTGTCTCTTTTTATGTTTGGGTTATCGTGTTCACATAATAACAAAAGACAAACATAATTCTAAAAATGATTTATTATTATTATTCAAAAGGATCCAAAATGTAGAGATTATTTTATTATTTAGCTCAAAATTTTGACAATTGCAATGTTTTCAATTTAAATACTTCCTGAGAAAAGAAATAAATATAAACATTAATTATTCGAATTTTTATAAATGATATTGTTATTGTGTAACAAATGATAAAAATCTTTGTTTGCTGAGCATGCGCAAAGTCGATCTGAATGCTATTTTTATGCAATTACCCAATTACATATATGAATACAACTGCATATTTATGTAAATCAATTAATTGAAATACAATATTAGCTTCAATTTAAATAGCCTTCAGAAATACATTAAAAATATCTAAAATCTATGCAAAATTTCTTAATTACATTGAACATTCCATAATTTAACCGCTTAACTGATTTGAATATATTATATACTCAACGAATTAGGTATGTTTTTAAATTAAATTCTTTCAAAAATGTTATAATCCGTGACAAGCATTCCGAGTTATTATAATTCACAATTTGCAAAATTCATTTTTCAAGAAATTATTTAGTTTTTAGAAAACTGAAAGAACAGTTAACCAAAATATCAATAAGAATACAATAATTTTAAAGAAATACATGAAAAAAAAAAAGAAATCTACTATCACAATTGTCAAGTTATCCTGCGAGAACATTAATATTTTTAAAATTATTATTCATCTTAATTTCTTTAAGTCATTAAATTCTTTAAGTCGCCAGTTTGAGAAACAATCACGATATATATATATATAATTTGACGCAAATAAATTAATTAATTTTTGTGATTTATAAGATTAACGAAAGCAAATAAAGTTTTGAGGCTCGACCGATTTTCAGATGGAAAAAAAAATCCATAGTTTGTCTAAATATCAACGCATGCGTAATCTGTTAATCTCGCGATTATCTCAATCTGGTTAGTGATTTAAATGATTTCGAAGGAGAAATCTACAACAGCAGAGGTTAAATAATGAAAAGGCTATATAGTGAAAGTTGATTTAAAATATTACATTAGCAGACGATAGATATTTCAAAAGCTATACTGTGTAAGCCGACTTTAAAATAAAAAGAGGATAAATCGACAATTTGTTGCCTTCGAATCGCTTCAAAATCCTCAAGCGAAAACAACTGCATGTTCGCACATAATAATAATTATTATACTATAAAGCTTAACAAGAAAGGAAAAAAATCCTTACATTACAAAATTAATCGAAAACATTTTTAGGGTAAAATTTGACGAGAACAATTAGACGATATTTCCTTTCAGTGAACAATATGCGAAAATCTTTTCCAATGTATAACAGAGAAATACATTTATGTTACCTCTAAAATGGAAGAATGTTCGTTCTGGAACAATGAATTTTTAATACTGAAACGAAGAATGTTTAATGAATAAATCAGTGTATCGAGTATATTATGGAATAGGTAATATTAGATTAAAATCGATTCCTTTCTAACGAATATGCCTAGGAAAATAAGGTAGCTAGTTCCCAGAATAATATAAATCTGTTTTAGAATTCGTGGAAATGAATATTTTCCAGGAAATATGGATTTAAAAGATTTTAATGTAAATTTTCCTAATTAAAGCCTTTATAAAATTCGTAGAAATGAATAATTTACAGGAAATACATATAAAAAAGAATTGAAAGTAAATTTTCTTAATTAAAGTAATAAATCAATTAAAGCTGCTATAAAATGACTTGTTTTGAAATTAATATTTAAATTTCGCTATCTCTTTCATGGCATGAAATTTATTTGGTGATTATTATTTTTAAAAATTGTTTCATATCGTTCTTAGCAAATCGTCTGAAACATCCGATAGTCATTTCTTTTTCAGAAAATATTAAATTATTTATGTGTTAAATTATCTTTTGCTTTGCAATTCACAGTTAAATTCAAATATATTTTTTAAAAATTTGTAATATGTTTTATGGCTGTTTTTTTAATTAAGTCCTTTTTTAAAAATCGTTTGGATGATCATAGAATTAATGAATATTAAAATAAACGAATTTATTTATCCGAAATGTTAAACTGTTTCTTCCTTGTCATTATTCCCAATTAATTCAATTAATTGATTCATTTTAAATACATTCTATAAACAATTAATTGGAATCAAAGAATTATTTGATTTCTTAGTACATTCAATTACCATTTCAGTTAGTGGCAACATAGTAAACAATTCGTGGAAAATTATAAATAATTATATTAGTGGTGGATGACAGAAACATAATTTTAGACATTAGTGAGTAATTTAAAAAAATGCAATTTTTCTACTGATTAAGAATTTCAGAATTTTTTTCTCTCCTGATTTTGCTATTTAGAACACTTTATTTACAGATCTGCTTCCTGTTATTTTTTAAAAATGTTTTCTTTCAAACTAAAGAATGTTGCAAACCTTTTAAAAGAAGTTGCATTTCGTTCTACCTATTTATCTTGTAAGACTGCTTCAATGACTAGACGGAAGTGTTAAAAAAATTTGTTTCAGATGTCTTTCAAAGAGCATTCAGACAGAAACTTACTTTTTTCCCTTTTTTTTTTCTTTTTCAGTCTAGACTTCAATTCGTTAAAATAGAGGAGTTAAATTATACTGTAATGGCTGAAGTGTTTGAAAAAGGTATTCTACTTTTTAAAAAAAACTTGATCTGTTTAATGATAAAAAAATTATATAAACCAGGATAATTGATTAAACTCATATAAATTGGCACTACAAATTTATAAAATTCGAGCATGTTGTCTATCTGATGACAATTTCAGGGATTAAAGTGTCTATTGGAGTGTCTGCTTGACAGATTTTTACTTGTTAAACTCGTCAGAAAGAGGAGAGTTACTGCCATCTGGTGCAGGATAAATAATCATATTTCTTCGAGAAGGAATTTGAAAATTTTTCTGTTATAGTTGATATCATTTTTTGTATATGAGTAATATTATGAGGTATAAAATTATACTAAGTAAAAATAGTCGTAAATTAAAAGTTTGGAATTTAATTTTTCGAAGTTTATTCATGGTTAAAATTGGTAGTTTAAGCATGTTTTGTAACTCAATTTTTTAGTAATTTTAAATGACAAAGAATTTTGTTGTAATTTTGATTACATTTTATTCATTTTTACTTTGCTTATATGACTAATTTACTTAGATTCATCTGTACTTTGGCAGTAGCAGCTATTGCTAAATAGAATGATAGTTTTTTAAAAAAATTTTAATCTTGTTCGAATATGAAATAATTTTTTAGTTTCGATTCCTATTTTTAGTAAGTTATATTATATTGCTAATTTATTTATAATATATATAGTTAAATGCTATTTTAATCATTTTTACTAAAAGTAACTCTAACATGATAAATGCCACAGTAATTTTCAGAAATCTGGTCTAAAATGAACACTAACTAATTTGAGCTCATTTTTATAATTATATTTTTTGTTCGTTTTGTAATAAATTTTCTGTTAATGCAAGCCAGCATTGATTTTTTGTTCTTTTCCCAGAAGTCATCTATCGATATGAGCACTGATATGCAACGAGTTTATTTGTAGCTGCACAAAAAATTCCAAGCAAACACAGAACGAGAAAACTCGTAGTTTTCGTTCTAAAAATAGAACGCAATCTACGAGTTATCTAGTAGTTGCCACTCAATATGTTAAGAAACATGTCCAAAAATATCGCATTACATACAGATAAAAAGGTTTTTGAAAATGAAAAAAAAAATGCGATAAATCTTTAATTATAATAGAGACGAAGATGAATTTATGTAATGCGGGCAGGCTTGCAATATACATTAATATAATTAATTAGACGCCATCTCACATCGGAACTAGCCAACTCCATCATATCGAATTCAGAATTCGTTTTTATAAAAATTGTTTAAAAAAGAGTAACCAGGAGATGACAGAAGAAAAAGATTAATTCTTCCAGAACAAATAGTTCTTATTGCTTCGTAAAGAATACCGTTTCTCTGAGCTCTGATTGAAGAAAAATTATTTACCATAAAATACAATACCGCTTAACAAATTAAATGCACATAAAATAATCAAAACTTTAAAAGAAACAAAAGTGGGGGTTGCCACTACTTTTTAAAATATAAATTTACAACAATAAATAATGATAAATAAATAAAGGAACAAAAATCGTTCCGCAGTGAAGAGCGGCCACATTTATGCGTGCATATCGATGCTTTATAGCCAGACCGTTTCACTTAAAGCTACCAAACTTGGCGCATGCCAAATATATGGAAGATGGAAATATGCATCTCAGAACGAGTTTTAAAAAATTAAAACGAAGCATAATTTTGTTTTCTACAAGAACTTCCAAAAAATCATAATGGCAAAAGTCGTCTTAAAATTAAAAAAACTATTTTTTCAATTATGTAATTTTATGCTGAACATTTTTTTTTATCATTTAAGGTATCCGATTATGTTCGATGGAAAAATTTAGAAAAATTGGATTTTTTAGAAACTGTGGTTTTTAGATGTATTGTCAATAATAAACACTATAAATACTATAAATACAAAAACAATTATTAGAAAATATAATATATTTTGAGAAGTTGGAGATGTTGAAGTAAATTTTAATGAAATTTTCTCAAAACGATTTATACTATACAAAAAATTGTAATGCAAGAATCCTATTTTTCTTTGCATGTAAGTAATAGAATATAATAATGAATGAAATGAACCAAAATCAAAGAAGAATTTAGGGAGAGCAAAGAAGTTATAGGTAAAAATATGCCCATATATGCATTTTTACCATAAATTTATAACAAATTTTCTAAAAACACCTATAAATGAAAAAAGTATTTCAACAACAATAAAACCTTTAGTTCATTTCATTGTCCATATTATTTAAAATTCACGTTTAAATTTTTACTTAAATACCTCGATTAGTTTTTGGGATATCATGTTAACGGTAGAGAATTTTCATGAAAATTCAAGTTTTTCGAAAATTGAAGTTAGAGACAAATTTTATCTGAAAAATATGTGATCCTAGATAATAGGTCAGGCTTTCCTTCTCTTAGAAAAGATGAAATGCTTTGGAAAGAGTAAAGTCTAAAGTACAAGAAACAATAAGAATTTTTAAAAAATCGCCAACGTGGTGGATAACCAGTATTTTCAACGTAGTCGGATACCTTAATCAATTAGAAAACATATTTTATAACAAGATGGCATATTTACACGAAATTTCTGAACGAATATTAAACTTATCACAAACATTAATAAAGGAGCAGAAAAATTTTGGAAGAAAACCCCAATTTATTGATAAAATTCACCGCTAAAGCTATAGACATAATTATTTCTTCTTTAATGTCTGAATCCGCTGTATACATTATTATTTCTTCTTTAATGTCTGAATTCGCAATAGACATTATTATTTCTTCTTTAAGATCTGAATCCGTTGTAGACATTATTCTTTCTTCTTTAAAATCTGAATCCGCTATAGACATTATTATTTCTTCTTTAGTATCTGAATTCGCAATAGACATTTTTCTTCTTTAAGATTTGAATCCGCTGTAGACATTTTTTCTCCTTTGAAATCTGAATCTGCTATAGACATTATTCTTTCTTCTATAATATCTGAATCCGCTATAGACATAATTTTTTCTTCTTTAATATCTATCAGGATTCACGATATTATTATAAAAAACTTGCAAAATAGCTAACTTCATTTTTTGTCCTTCACATAAATTAATAATAATTTATGGAATTAATGATAATTTATGGAAAGCAAACAGTCCTTAACAATTTCAACAACGCAAACGATATATTTTCACACAGATTACAGAATTCTGCCCAAATTTTAAATTTATATTTAAAATACTGTTATCACGAAGAAGATGGCAAGTATATTGCTTTAAGCTAGAAATTATTTATTGAAAAAGCCCGAAAATTAAGGTTGAAGTCATTAAAATGTTGCTTTTCGTTCATCTTTAAAATTCGAATTACTCTCGATATTAACATAAAAAAACATTATGAAGCGTGCAAAATAATGAAAATCAACTTTCGGTTCTTAGCATAAATTATACTGGCAACGCAGATTTCAGAAAAGCAAACAATAAATTTTACATCATTCAGAGATTTTGTAAAAAATTTCTATATTTAAAATACTATTAACATGAATAAAATTATAATTTTTATGCTGCTTTATATTAGAAACTAGTTTATGTTTTTAAAATTCAATAATTAAGACATTGTATCCATTTCGTATAAATTTTTAACAAAGAAGATGGAAAAAATAAGTTTAAATGATCAATAAAATGTACGAAATAGTGCAAAGTTTCTAAAACAGTACTATATATATTAATATTATAAATGCGAAAGTTTGGACGGATGGATGTTGGTTACTCAATCACCCCAGAACGGCTGAACGGAATGGGGTGAAATTTAGCACAAAGATAGATTATAGTCAAAAATAGAGCATAAGCAACTTTTTATTCTGGTTAATAGTGCGATTAATTTTTAAGTATTAAAATTAACTTTCGAGTTAAAAAGCTGTGGGCAAATTCAGCAAAATATAAGGCTCCGGTTTTTCCCCCCATCAGTAATCCGGTTAGGGTTAGAGAATTTCGACCGATTATTTCAAACAATTCTATTTATTTTTTAATGATATTTGATGTATTTAAAATCAAATGCTGTTAATGAATCTATCTTTCGAATTCATTCTGAAGTACTTTTAAATGAAAAGAAAACAGAATTAAGGAAATAAAAAATTACTTATCTGCTTTGCGTTACCCCAACTGGCGTAGGTAAGTCAGACATGTGCGTTACGTTGGCGTAATTGTTGACAACTGTGTTTTCATTTAAATTGAAAGTTTAAAAATTATGTGTATAATAAATACTGTTGTGGCTATCCCAATCACGACCAATAAATAAAATGGGTTTGACAGGACTTGATTTGTTGTTTTGTTTTATTTTGGGTATACAATGTAAATAAATTGTTTTTATGTTAGTTGGGTGTTTTTGTTATTAAACTGCTTTTATGTTACATATTTTAAATATATGCTTTTAAATGTGTCGTTTCTAGGTTAGGTATATTTGTGTGTGTGTGTTAAATTTTATTCAATTCCGTTCAGCCGCTCTGGCGAGATAGAGTAACATCCATCAAAGCTTTCTCATTTATGTATTAGTATAGATTTCAAATATATTTCAACAAAATGAGTTCAAAGACAATCACTGAAAGAGTTTTTTTTTAATATGAAAGAATAATTTTTTTAATAACTTAATGAAGAAATAATAAAAAGTAAAAATGAAATCCACTATCGCAAATTTCATTATGTGAGAACATCATTTTAAAATCATTAATTAATAATTTCCCTTAATTTATATATAAAAATGGAATTTACATTTAAACTCAAATTTTTAATACTTTAATTTAGATTGCTGCGAGTATATGGTTCATCCAACTTGCTGCAGAAACTTTTGAAGTCATCAACAAAAGTGTAAGTACTGAAACTGTGCGAAATGTTTCTCACAAGCTGGATATAAAAGTCGTATTGTTAGAGAGAAATTGCTTGCAAATCAAATCAGCTTGCAAATTCACAAAAAACATTTCAATTTTCCCAAAACTCATAAATCAACTCGTGGTTGCTCCAAAATGGTTAATGACTTAAATTATTTAAGACATTTCGTAAGAATTCAGAGAATGTACAGTTTGGAAATCAAGTTGTAACTTTCGTTGGCGATAAATTGCCAAATGTGACAACCTTCTGCATTATTTTCTAATAACCTTATTTTAATTACTTGAAATTATTCCTGGACCAAAAATCTTTATCAATTAAACAAACAATAGTTTGACTTGATTGGTTTATTTTTAAAAACCGTCAATAACTTTATTTCTAAACGGCAACAGCATTGGGACTTTCAAGGGAAAAACTACATCAGCAGATGATAAAGAATTCAAATATAGTGAAATCCGACTCAAAATTAAACTCTTTTAGCAGACGATAGATAATGGATAGATTATACTGTGAAAGCCGACTCCAAAATAAAAGTACATTAGCAAATGATACGTATTTTAAAACCTTACTGTGAAAACCGATTACAAAGTAAAGTTAAAAAAAAAGGACAATAAAAATTGCCAGTTTCTTGCCTTCACATTTTCAGGCTTCAACAGTTTGTTGCCTCCATATTTTGAGGCTCCAAAAACCTCAGGCGAAAACAACACCATGTCTAACATAATAGCAAGTAATAAAGGGCACCATTTCTAATAATATGTGAACTCTAGACAGTATTATATGCAGTAAAAATTAGTATGCATTTTCTTTTTTATTAGATTAATTTTTTTTCGAAAAGCAATATTATTTATGCATCAAAAGAAGAAGTATTAATATTTCCTTTCAAGCTGTAACAGAACACGGAATTGTTATAAAAATAAATTAAAATTCTTTTTTATACTTTCATTTTGGATAGAACTATCGTCAACAATGTAAGATCAGCGAACTCTGAAATTGCGATTGTCTTCGTTCGATTTCACTGGAGCATGGAACGCTTGTGAGAGCCCGGTAGACGCCGTTCTTTGAAGCAGAAATGTTTTGCGAATGTTCTAAGAGCAAGGCTGCGAAAACCGCGGGAAAAAAAGAATAAAAGATCATAATAAATAAAAATAGAACGTTACCGTTTTATAAACGCGCTACAACTTGATGTTTAATGTTATTTATATGAAAAAAGGCGCATCTGCAGTGCATGAGTTGGTGAGAAAAATGATTATAAAAGAATCAATCACGAATTTTATTCTGTTTTATTTTTCGCGAAAGAATTTTTTATTAAATTCTGGGAAAAGAAGAGAAAAAAAATCGTTTGCTTTAAGAATACGGACATTTATTTAAAAGTTTCGGTGAAACAAAAGGGGAAAAATAATTGTTTGGTGTTTCCAGATATTTTAGAACGAATTGGAATCGGCGAGAGAAAATAAAAATAGAAAATACATTCTCTTGTATTATATTAACGATTTTTATGACAAAAAAAAACGGCGCTTTGTTCTTCCATTTAGCATAACAATTTTCAGAACTCTTATGTTTTAGAATTCTGAAGAAATGTTTATTCGTGTTCTTAATCTGAAATATTCAGCGTTGAGTGAATTTTTGAATTTGCCGGATTATAATGATGAATTGTTATGTACCTGTCGTTATCATGATTGTTTAAGAGAAATAAAATTTCCTTTTTGATAACCGAAAAAATCAATTATAATTCTATTATTTGATATGCCATTTTTTCTGTAATTTAAAATTCTTGCTATCGTTTTTGATTTTTTTTTAGTCTTTTTTACTGCTCATAATTTTTTTTAGTAATTAAAAAAATATTTTAAGTTTTTACCTTCAAGTTTGCTTACGCTGTGTGGTATTTATAAACATGCTGTTACTGGGTGGTATTTTTTAAATTTGATTTTTCAGCTGCGATTTTCGAAAATTGATATAAACGAATATGAAACAAGAAATTTATTTTAACTAATTTATTCTCAATTTAAAATTATTATTAAAGCAAATATATTAGAATATATAATTACTTATCTCTTTTTTGCCAACACTTTTTCTAACATTAAGTAAAAATATAACACACCAGAATATAACCAAATTTAACTTAGCGCGTGGCTTGGAGCTCAGCTCACTACTATGATTTTTCAACTGTTAAGAAAAAAGTGATTATAATTTTTTTATGCAAGGGTATTTTGTTTCACAAATCACATTGAATTGTTGTTTTATTATACAAGGGCTCAAACAATTGAGGGTACACCTTACTTTTGCTTAGTAATGTGGCTGTGGGTTCATAGACCATATAAGAACTTCCAGACAGGAAAGTACACTTTTTGTCTCGGGTTTTTGTCATCCGGCTATGCAGAGCCGACCTTCTCTATGAAGGCACCCGGGTGCAAAAAAATTCTTTGGGACCTACATTTTTTAGAAAAGTGGAAAAAAAAACAACGAACATTTGCACATTTATTTAATGACGCGTGATATTGTTTTTACTATTAATTACTCCAAGAAAATGACATTTTTTCCAATTTCTTTTTCGATGCTTAGTACAGCAAGGGTTTTACCCATTACCCATTATACCCATATGCTTGACTGAAGATAATTCTTTATTTATTTTTAATTTGCTGAAAATGGGTTTGCCAATTATTATATTTAGTAACTGGCAATGTAAAGGATTATAAAAAATATTACATTAGATATAGACAAAATTAGATAGCTGATGATTTACAAGCCCATTTGAATCCAGCCTTAGCCACGACTTCTGAGTTCAGTTCACGCCGCTCTGTCTTAACATGTCCGCTGGGCATTTCCTTATTTATAAATGAACTTTTCTCCCCTTTTATTGGCATCACTGCGATCTTTGTCTAATAAAGGCGTCAGTCGATGTTCAGCCAGACACATGGGAATAAGGTTATAGACTTTTAGTATGTGTCACATTATTATTGTTCAGAACACTGTTTTAATTCTTAATCACGGTGGAGGTCTCTTCAGTAGATGGGATCCGGATGCATAGCACCCTCCTCACTCCCTAGAAGACCGGCCCTGCGGCTATGAACCTCAACGTGGCGAGTTCAAACCTCAAGAACACACAACACCACATTTTGATATTATGTTCGTTGTCCGACTGGAAAGAATCGAAACTGTGATGAAACAATGCGTAAATAAGAAAAATATAAGCGCTGTTTGCTATGTTATTTCTTAATGGCCTTTGATACATTTACCACTTTATATGATACAATATAATTTTTTACTTTACGACTTTTTAAGTTTTTTAACTTTCTTGAACATAAAGCATATAAGGAGAAAGTACTGTAACTATCAAATAATTCGAATACGAGCATTTTATGTATCTTCATATTGTGGACCTTCCGGATTTAGTTTATTTATATTAAAGTTCCATGGGAAAGCCATAAATACAAGGACTATTTGGGGGTTGGCCTTGTCATTTTGAACCATGGTCAGATGCCGAGGAAGACACCTGATTTGGACACTCCTCTCCACACCGTACCACACCAGCGGTTGGTCGTTTGGATCTGACGGATTTAACGTGCATCAACCCCTCTTACACGACAGTTCTTCGGTGGAATGGAGTCTCGAACCTGAAAACCCTCCAATTCGGAAGTCAAGAACTTATCACCAGGCCATGTATTTGAAATAAATTTGCTTGTGAAAGACGATAACTCAAAAATATTTTGATCTGCTTTGGTAAAACTTAGTATATAGACGTTTGATCATATTTCGATTTTTTTTTCTCCCTGTTCTTTCTTTCGTTTACAAGTTTTGAGCGAAACTATTCAGATGAAGTCTTTTCCTTCAACTATCCCAAAACTAGTGTATACGATGTCCCTAAAACTTAAATAAAAGAAATTCGGCAGGCAATTTTAAAATCCGTCTGAAATGTAGATTTCTACAAAATTGTGAGTCAAATTAGTCGAACGGTTAACCATTGGCTAGTCATTTCTTCCGAATGCATCAAAACGTAATAAGTCAAAAAGGCAATGATTTAGACAAATTAAATCGAAATGTGATCTTATTACTAATGTTATAGGAAACCCTCGGGGGGGTCACCTCGTAATAGAGGATGAGATGTTTCCGGCATGTTGGTTGGATGTCGCCAACCCGGTGGATACGATAAAGTTGGGGGATATGACTCCTCCCATCGATGATGGACGTACTTCCTCCTAAGGGGAAGGTTGTACCGTGGCCGGTGATGACCCTTAGTACTCAACTGTGCTGCTTAGCGGTGATCCGGTCATTTAGTATTTATTTCCGAGTGCGTTTAGACAGAGAGTTAGTAACATGACTTGATATCATCATAGTTCAATGTGAAATCAGTTAGGGAAAGTCATATCACTGACTCGCCCGAAGGCACAGGAATAAAGAATACCGAATGACCAGAACACTAGTACAGCAACACTAGCAGGTACTGTGATAGAATTTTAAAGGCCATCACCGGCCATGATACAACCCTTCTATAAGAAAGTAAGTCCTAACATGGATGGAAGGAGCCAGTTCCTTACCTTTTTTGTGTGGTGACATCTTAATAAGCCAGTAACAGCCGCTAGACACTCGCGTTCGCTTTTGTCGAATGGTTAAGTTAGTGGACTTCAAACCCAAATATCGCATTTTCGATCCTTGGCGGAATTCGACCTACACTTTGGCACAATTCAGCCAACATCATCGCCACAATTGTACCCACTGGGTGGACGATATCCAACCACCATCCAATAATCTCATCCTAATAAGGATGTGCCTCCCTCAGGGCCTATTCTTCAAGTCAAAAAAAAAATAATAATAACGAAGAAGAATTAATCGGACGAAGTATTCTCCCCTCGACTTTACACAGTAAAGCCATCTCTGAGGCCTTCAATGTTTTTTCGTAAACATGGTAAAAAGTAAGAAGGCAAGCCGTGAAGGTCAAGGTAAAGTGCTCCAGTCGGTATCGATTGGGGGGGGGGAGGAGTTCAGATTGCAAGTGCAATTTTCTGCTATTAATTTTACATCAGAGATAAATTTCTAAAACATAGCACTGCATAATAAATTCAGTACTTTAAAATTAATGTTACATAACTATTGTTCGTCACTATCTTCAAGACACTGGCTGCTTTACCCAAGTTTCGCAATTTTGTACAGAAAATAACAAAATATGACAAAGTGCGAGACAATTTTGGGGAGACCACTGGGGAGTTTTTCACTGTTTCTAAGTAAACAAATTTTTATGAGCATATTGTCTGACCAGTTTTTCATTAACTGAAAATGGTGTACATCAAACAAATTTTATTAGCATGACCAGTTTTTCATTGCTAACTGAAAATAGGGTACATTAAGTTATGCTCACTAATTACAGCAAAGTTGTCTGCAGTCTCGAATTTAAATGTTGAAAGATATGAATTTTAATTAAATGGAAGCTAAAGTTCAGTTCCTATTCATTAAAAATATCGCCTGACTTATTTAATATGGATCTTGTAATTACAAATATAGTTTCATGTCTAACTTTGGTTTCAATAGGTCAGGAAGAAAAAGCTACTAAAGTACAAATTCCGATATTTTTTTTGGTATTAATTGTCGGCCAGACACAAACAAAACTGGCACAATTAATTCGTACAATTAATTCAGTAAATTTCTCGTCAAAACTAACATTTTATAGCTATTTTTCCAACTCTATTAGGGAACTCTGGAAGGTATATAGGGTCAAGGTGACCTAGAGATAAGGTCCCGGCTTCGGAACCGGAGGGTTTCAGGTTCGAGACTCGATTCCACCTAAGAAACGTCCTGTGAAGGTGTCTCTTGCACGTTAAATCTATCGTGCCAAACGTCCTCACGTTGGTGTGGCGTGGTGAGGGGGATGCCAGCTCAAATGTCATCTTCGTCATCTGATCGAGTTCAAAATGACGAAATCCGTCCAAAAATATCCCTAGTGTTGCTTCACAATTGGCGTTAATATAGCTAAACTAAACTAATGCAATGACATGAAAAGCATTCGCTGCTTTACCCAAGATCCACAGTTTTATATATCATAAGAATAATATAAGAAGAGAAAATGAGGGACATTTTTGGGGAGACCACTGCCACTAATTATAAATCAAATAGTCGGGAAACATCTTTTCAGTATACACATTTTTTTTTCAGTAATCATAACATTGCACAATTCAGTAAATTCGACGTAAATTCAGTGAATTCGACCAGCTGGTTCGCCTTGAACAATGCATTGTAAAATTTTCAATTAAATACTTACGTACCTTGCTCTCTTTATAACTTATCAGCCAAATATATTTAAACTTCAAACTCCGATAGTCAAGTAACTCGCATTATTATAGACGCCTTACGATTATTAGTTCATTGCATTATATCTCTCTCTGATTTGCAATCAGCTGTTGTGGAATTATGTGGAAAATATCGCATCTAATACTCATCCCACAACTTTACGCTACCATAACATAATAAGAACATAACAACATAATAACCATAACATAACAATCGAAATATATTGTTGAAAAATATTATTAAAATATTTCTTTAAAAATTCGTTAAAACTAGAAACTTAATTTATGTGTTAAAATATTGTTTTGAATAAAATTTGATGTAAAAATCAAATTTGTGCGATAATATTTTCTGAAGTTATAGCTGAATAACGTCAAAATTTCACTTAGTTTTTAATTAATTCAAATTCTAATTAAAAATTCAAAGAAAGGGCTCCGAGGTGCACATTCCCGACCTCCAAATTATACATGCACCAAATTTGGTAGCTGTAAGTCCAACAGTCTGGCCTGTAGAGCGCCAACACTCACACACACACATACGCATTGAGCTTTATTATAAATACAGATTATTATCATGTTTTTTTTTATTTCTTCTTTATTGATATTTAATTTGAAATATAACTTGACCATTAACCGAAGGGGTTATTTTTTTAAAATAAAATTTATCTAAATCATTTAATAAATAGTATAAGGACTACAGGGAATTTTAGGATTGAATATTTATATAACCATGGACTAATATTGAAAATAAAGTAATGGCAATTCTTTGCAATTTTTTTAATAAATATATACTCATCGAATAATATTTAAAATAATCACAGTTCTTCGCAATTTTTTTAATAATTAATTAATAATAATTAATTTAATAATTAATTAATTCAAATTTTTAATAATTAATTAATTTGAAATTCAAAGAAAGGGCTCCTAGGTGCACATTCCCAACCTCCAAGTTATACATGTACCAAATTTTGTAGCTGTAAGTCCAACGGTCTGGCTTGTAAAGCGTCACACACACACACTTTGAGCTTTAGTATAAGTATAGATTGTCAGATCAGTTTTTCATTGCTAATTGAAAACGGTGTGCATTAATTTATACTCACTAATTACACCAAAGTTGTCAGCAATCTCGAATTTAAATGTTGAAAGATATGAATTTCAATTAAAAGAGAGTGGTTTTTTCTCCATTAAAAATATCGCCTGCTTCTCCGCTTGTTTAAAAGTTGATGAGTCGTCACATAAGAATAACAACGCAAGAGAAAATGCGAGACAATTTTATGGAGAAAACTGCCGCTAATTATGTTAAATACTCGGGTAAATAGTTTTTCACTGTTTCTAAGTAAACAAATTTTTATGGTCACATTTTCAGACCCGTTTTTCATTGCTAATTGAAGATGTTGTGCATTATGCTCACTAATTACAGCAAAAGTTGTCAGCAATCTCGAATTTAAATGTTCAAAGATATGACTTTCAATTAAAAGAGAAGTAAAAGTGCGGTTTCTTTCCATTAAAAATATTGTCTGATTTATGTGATATGGATGCTGTCATTACAAATATAGTTTTATGTCTTAACTTCGATTTCAATTGGTCAGGAAGAAAAAGCTTAAAAAAGTACAAATTCCAATTTTTTTTGGTATTAACTATAAGCCAGAGACAAACAAAATTATCACAATTAATTCAGTTTCGACCGTACAATTAACTCAGTTATGTT
Organism: Argiope trifasciata; assembly: GCA_026543055.1. Classification (NCBI taxonomy): domain Eukaryota; kingdom Metazoa; phylum Arthropoda; class Arachnida; order Araneae; family Araneidae; genus Argiope; species Argiope trifasciata. Next base: position 341,212 of record JAPMOQ010059436.1, on the reverse strand, counting down.
CACGTCAAAATTGACATTTTATAGCTGCTTTTTCAATGCCATTGAAAAGAATTCGCTGCTTTATCCAAAATCCACAATTTTATGACATAAGAATAATAACATAAGAGATATAAGAATAATAACATAACAGAAACATTCTTAATACAACTTAAGAATAATAACATAACAGAACCATTCTTAATACAACTTAAGAATAATAACATAACAGAAACATTCTTAATACAACTTAAGAATAATAACATAACAGAACCATTCTTAATACAACTTAAGAATAATAACATAACAGAAACATTCTTAATACAACATAAGAATAATAACGTAACAGAAACATTCTTAATATTGCATAAGAATAATAACAGAAAATGTGAGGCGATTTTGAGGAGACCACTGCCACTAATTATAAATTAAATACTCGGGAAAAGGGTTTTTCACTGTTTTTAAGTAAACAAATTTTTATGAGCATATTCTCAGACCAATTTTTCATTGCTAACTGAAAATAGTGTACATTAAGTTATGCTCACTAATTACAGCAAAGTTCTGAGCAATCTCGAACTTAAATGTTGAAAGATATGAATTTCAATTAAATGGAAGTTAAAGAGCGATTTTTTAAATTTTATTATTACTATTTGCCATTAAAAATATCGTCTGCTTCTCCGCTTGTTTGAAAAGTTGATGAGCCTTCACGTGACCATATCATCTTCTCATCAAAGCATTGTGTAATTTTATTATGCTGCCAAGAAAAACAGGAAATGGATGAGAAGAACTTCCAATTTTTCACTACAAAACAAACATTCATTCATGCGGAATACCGAAAAAAGAAAAAATTCAACAAGGATTTAATTGAAAGGAGTTGGCCTTCGCTTAACTAATGATTATGAAAGTGGATTAATTTCAAGATGGTTGGTTCAAGTAAATTTCTTCAGGTCATTACCATACCACATGTTGCTTAATCAGTTCTACCTGGTAGTTTAGGGGCATTCTAGCGTTCTGTGCAGTCCAGGAATTAGCAAGAACTAGACTGCTTGTCCAGCAATAGTAATTGCTTTTAGGAATCCAAATTGGAAAATTCAATGGCGTGAGACCACTTCAACAGTTGGATGGATTTGAAGGGTTTTGTGGCCACCCCAAAGATATACCCCTTATTTATTATTTTATGAAAGTAATAAATCATTTCATTTAAAGTCCATCTTATTCGTGTGGGTCATTTTCAATATTGTGCCGACAGTCAAAGAAATGAATGGGAATGCTGGAGTTAAAATGGAAATTAAATTATTCTTTTTTTTGAAATTGAATTTTCAAAAATGATCTTTTAATGGAGTGGTGGTTCTGGAAGAAAAATAATGACCTTGAGAACTATATAAATAATTGGATTAATCTAAGGTTGGATTAAGTCAAAAATATTTTTTAAAGAAAAGGAAAATTTGATTTGGTTTTTTTTAAGATCAAGTTTATAGGTTTGATTAAACCAAGAATATTTTTTTTAATAAAAAGGGAAATTTGATTTGATTTTTTTAAAATTAAGTTTATTGTACAATTGATGATGATCTCAAAAAATCCATAAATTGATAGTTAAATAAATATGATAACTTAAACAAAAATTAAAAGTGCTTAAAATTAAAATATAGTTATATCTTTATTTTAAGCACTTAATTTTTAATATTGTGCCTACAGTCCGAGAATTGGATGGAAATTTGGGAGTTGAAATGGAAATTTTATTCTTTTTTTAATTTAATTTTTTTAAATTGGAAAAATAATCTTTTAATAGGATGGTGGTTCTGGACGAAAAATAATGACCTTGAGTACTATTTGAATGATTGGATAAATCTAAGAACGTTTTTTAAACCAAGAATTATTAAACCTAGAAGATTTTTGACCAAGATTATTTTAAACACCAAGAATATTTTTAATCAAACCACGAATATTTTTTTAACGAAACCTCAAAATTTGATTTGACTTTTAAAAAATTAAGTTTATTGTATGATTTCAAAAAATTTATAAACCTATTAATACGATAAAATAAACAAAAGTAAAGAGTGCTTAAAATTAAAATATAATAATTTTTTAATTTCAGTTTAATTTTAAGCATTTAATTTTCAATATTGTGCCGACAGTCAGAGAAATGAATGGGAATGTTGGAGTTGAAATGGAAGTTAAATTATTCTTTTTTTTTTAAATTGAATTTTCGAAAATGATCTTTTAATGGAATGGTGGTTCTGGGAGAAAAATAATGACCTTGAGAACTATTTAAATAATTGGATGAATCTAAGAATATATTTTAAACCAAGAGTATTTTTGACCAAGATTATTTTAAAAACCAAGAATATTTTTTGAACGAAATCTCTTAATTTTATTTGATTTTTAAAAAAATTAAGCTTCTTGTTGAGTTGGAAGTTTTATTCTTTTTTAAATTGAATTTTTAAAAATGGGAAAAAATGATCTTTTAATGGTTTAAGAAAAATAATGACCTTGAGTGCTGTTTAAATAATTGGATGAATCCAAGGTTTAATTAAACCAAAAATATTTTCTAACGAAAAGGGAAATTTGATTTGATTCTTTTAAAATTAACTTTATTGTATGATTGATCACAATCAATGATCTCAAAAAATGTATAAATCTATTGTTGAATAAATATCGTAAAATAAACAAAAATAAGGATTGCTTGAAATTAAAAAACTTTTAAAAAAGATTTCATTTTGTTTCAAAAAATATAGCCCTCAAAAAAAACAAAAAAACATGCATAGTAGGAAAGCTTGCATTTTTGCAGTTCCACGTGATTATTTTGAAAACTGTAATACATATGCCCAAGATATTTTGGGATTCTACATTTGTATGTAAACATTTTACTAGATTTCCTTTCACTTTTTTTCACAATCTTGTTTAAAAATTAGCAAAATATATTAAATTATTCTATTTATGAAATTATTCATTTATTATGTATTATAAGAGTACATACTTAGCCAACATAAAAATAATTTAGAAAGTATCATAACTTTCATGATCACCAAAATATTAACATTGAAAAAATTAACATTTTTTCGGAAATTTACTAAAAAAATGTTAATATATTTTTATGTATATCTGACAAGATATTTGCCATATATACATAAAAATGTATGTATGGAAGGCATGAAATTCCATAACGAGAAATTGATTCAGAGAAGAAACTTATTAAGCTTAACGATTAGTTGTTAAGTAATTATGTTAATTAATCTATCATTCAGTCTATAAACTAACAGTTTTTAGATAATACTCTTGATATGAATTTTGTGGAGTTATAATAAAAAAAATAACCGAATTATAAAGGCACCCTTCTTTTTTCTCCGAAGGATTACATTATTGATAATTTATAAATTTATCTTTTAACATGTCGAAAAAGTAAAAATAAATAACATTCGATTTTCACCAATCTATTTTCTTCCAAATTCCCGATTCAAATCTTTCAATGAAAAATTAAATTACGAAAAGTTTATTTCATTTCTCAAATTTCTTATTCCATTGTGCCTCGTGAATTTTAACACACTTTAAAAAAAAAAAAAAAAAAAAAAACTTATTACCGACCGTCTGATGAAAAAGATGAAGCAAAAATCGTCTGAGTTTGTATTTAAATTAGTTCAATCCAACACACCATTCAAATTTATAAGCCTTACTTCTATTTGAAAAATAAGTCTTAGCAATGACTTTAGTTAATCATGGACTTCAGAACAGAAATAAAATAAAATCAATACAAAAAGAAATACAATTTTTTTTTTTTTATTTGAATAGGAAAAAAAAAAAGTTCGTCGGAATTCATGAAGAATAAATTGGCAACTGCATGTCACACTAAATTAGTGTATTAGACGAACCAATAAGAAGTCCACTTCGCAATTCGGAATTAAAAGTAATTTGAAATGCACTTTCGTTCGAAATAAGCTTCCCTTAAAATTAATAAGAGAGGAAAACTGTCTTCGACACTTTTTAAGTTCTTTTTTTGAAACTTTTATTTATTCTTTTTTTTTCTCTTCCGATTTCTTCTCCCATACGCAATTCCTATTCATTTCACGAAGAGGCGCATTTCGTTTTTATTAACTTTCCTGAAGAGCCCATCGTAAAAAGAAGATTACCTAGTTATAATCTTTTCTTTTCACTTCTCGAGTATTGCGAATCGTCTACGATTCGGAATGATATCGTCGCGCCATCTAGAAGAGAAAAAGTGAATTTTTATACAATATATATCTCTCTAGTTATGGGATACGATTACTGAGAGCCAATTGGATAAAATATGAGAAAATTGAAAATTCTCGTCGTATTGGAAAAATAGGGTAAGAGAATTAGAGACAATTTTGATTCTATATCAGCTAAATTGATATTTATTTTTGTCAGAATAAATATAAGGATATGAGAAATTCGAATTTTTATTTTTTTTCTTGCTGTCAAAAGCAATAAAACAATCTTAAAGAATAGCAGGCTTTGTAGAAATGCAAATTCCGTAGAGGATATTATTTGTAAATTTGATTTGGCATCAACTTCTGAAAGAATCACGTGATTCAAACAACGAATCAAATTTTAAAGAAAGAATAAAAATAAATATCTTCGAATGTAAAATCATTTAAATTTTCAAAAGTTGGAAATATAATTTTTAGACTTCTAAAAGTTTTTGTTTAAGAGAAACGTTTCAAGAAAATATATTAAAATGAGTATATTTGAGATTAATATTACTTAAATGTTATCTGTCTGACTGAAATTCTAGTAAATTATCCTTTTTAAAAGGCTCTTTATAGTTCATAATGTGTAAAACTCTCAAAGAGTATTTAGATATAAATATTTTTTTTAAAAGCGGGGTGGGTAGAAAAAACTTTTTTACTTCAGAAAAAATAAATATCTTTAAAATTTTCTGAATGCTTTTTAAGCAGAAAATTGAAATGACACAAAATGTTTTGTCATAAATTTAGATGAAAACAAAATTTCAAAAACCATGAAATTGTGTATTTTAAAAGAGCTCATTTTAGAAATAAGAAGAACTAGAAGCCAACTTTCATAATTAATTTCTTTCTGAAAAGAATTCATGGAAATTGGTTTCTCATGATATATTAAATACTTTCTGTTAACTGTTGAACTTTTATACTTTCATGTATACGTGGTACGGAAAAAAGTACAATAATCGTTGTAAAAAATTAGAAATCCGCACTTTGATGTATCTCCAAGTTATAGACCTTCCTGAGTTCAAAAAACACTTTTTTGGAAAATGTCCATCTGTCTATCTGTGACAAAGATAAACTAGAAAACGCTTGGATCTAGAAGGATAAAATTTGGTATAAGGCCATTAAAACAAATTGGTGAATTTCTATCAAATTTTGAACAAATTAACAACAAAATTTCAATTTTAGTTCATTTATTTTGTTTTTCTTTAAAATTTATCTTATCAATAACAATTAAAATCGGCAATACATTATAAACCCCTTTTCATCCATCTATCAGTCTTTTATGGTCCATTATTATAGCAAGGAAATGACGATATGTTTTAAAAAATTGCAAGAGTATCTTTAGTACCGTGCATATAAAATTTAGCTTAACTAGATGATTTTTGATAATTCATTCCTCAAACAATAATATATTCCTCGAAAAAAAAATGTAAAAAAAGTATTCAAATTAAATTATAAAAACAACAGGCAAAGCAACAGGCTTTACAAGAAAAAACGATTCATCTCGACATTGCCAAAACAGTTTTCCTAAATAAAATATAAAAACATTAACTATTTTCAACTCGTTTTTAGCCGTGTCGTGTTTAATATTTGATTTGTATAACCATGACAACAGCATTAAAGTCTAAAAGGCGATTTAATTTTTGGAAACTTACTTATCAGTTGTTCTATACCGTTTCAGGAAATGTTTAATCTTTTTTCAATAAGTGATATTCTTCTCAACAGAACAAGTAAAATATTCAGCGCTCAAATTTAATTTTGCAATCCGTCTGTGATAATATAAAAAACAATTAGATATCAGATGACTTTTTCCTTGATATTATAAAGTCAACTAATTTTATTCTTTTTGCTTATAAATAGATTTTTTTTTTCAGCAAAAGATAATTTTAAGTTGAAAAAAAAAATCCCTTCAATTTTTAAAATAAACAGTTTTTCTTTATCTTGACACGCAGATGATAATTTTTCGAAAAAAAAATCCCTTCAATTTTTAAAATGAACAGTTTTTTTTTATCTTGATACGCAGACGATAATTTTTCAAAAGGTAGAATAGTTTAATCGCTAATCTTACATATTGCATATAAAATAATAATCTGTAAAATATTTAAATTAATTTTATCATACAACAATTTAAGCAGTTAAATAGTTTTTTAAAATAAATTAGTATTCGCTTCTAACTATTTAATTATAATATTCATTTAGCTAATTGTTTCAAAAGCTGATAGTTAAGTAATATTTTTGAAAAACTATTAGAATGCTGCACATTTAATACAAACTCAACTCAATTCTTGATTCTTTGTCTCTGATGTCTTTCAACTAATAACTGAATCTCGATTTTTATGAATGAATATGCTGAAAAAAGTACTCATTGTTTAATCTCTGTTGTTGAAAGTTAAAAATGGAAAAAAGTAATTAAAATCAATGCATAGTAATTCCCAAAATGATATTTTCAAATTACTATTTAATCTTTCCATTTTGATTTGTTCTTTTGTGATTTTATCAGAAAATTTTTCTAAAATAAGGTATTCAAAAATGACTTTTCAAATAATTTTGATTGAGATTCTGTTATATATGAATTTGCAATTATCTCTCTACCTTCCAGATATAGATAATAAAGTCTTTCTTATTGTAATGATGATTAGAAATTAATTTTTTTAAATGCTGGAAGAGTCATTTAATTCACAATTTTCTTCTTTTAATATTCTAACTAGAGATAGTCATTATTAATTGCTTGTCATTTATTTTAATCATGAAGGCAAAGTAGCAACATTTTTTTTATTTGATAAAGGAGGAGAAATCATTGATTTTTAAAGCATTTTGATATTAATTAGAGTAGTGTTATTAGTGATAATAAAGTTGTCAAAAATTATAGGATTAAACTAGCAAAAGAACTAATGAATATTTCGGCACCATGTAAAAATCTTATATTTGTACATTGATTATGAAAATGTTAATTAATAGATTTTAGATAAGAAGTTTTAATGTACGATTCATTATGAATTTTTCTAAAAATAATTATACAAGCAGAATTTCGCAAACATTTTTCTAATTATAAATATAAGGTAAAGTAATAGTATTTTTTTTATTTGTTTTAGGGAAAAAATTGTCGATTTATAAAGATTCTAATGATACCTAGAGTTGTGATAATTATAATAATTTAGTAAGGAAAAATTGTAAGATGATACTAGTAAAGAATTAAATAAACATTTCAATATCGTGAAATTTTTTTTATTTGTGCGTTGATTATAAAACTATTAATTAATAGCTTTTAAAAAGATTTAATAAGCAATTCATTGTAAACTTTTCTAATAACAATTATATAACTAGAATTCAGCAAAAAAAAAATCCTTTTTACAAATATACATATATAAAATTGTTTTAAGGATTTAATTGTTTTATTATTTTGTTTTTATGATAAAATTGCCTAAATTAAATAATATTTTTCTGTTGTAGGTATTCATCTATTTTCGTAGCATGATTTAACATAATCATCCATTCAAATGGTGCAACAAAAATGATTATTTCTATATACTTCGCAATTAAATACTTTGAGTTGGCATCAGTAAAATATATTGAATTCAGAGGTAGCAGACAGATTGATTACATTCATTTTACTTTTATAGCAGACAACTTTGAAAATGATTATCGGTAGAACATTATTTTCAAATTATCCTAAATATCAGACAACTATTTATCAAACTATAAAAGTTTGTTTTGAATTCTTTTTTTTTAATTTTTTTTCTTTTCTGCATTTTTAAAAAAATTATGTTTCCACAAAAATATTTTTTTTAATTATTGCAAATAAAATTTTATTGCATAGAATGGCAATGAATAAGAAAATTTTACTGATGAAATATTTTTAATTCAAAGTCAACAAAAGCAATTTAAAAATATTTTTAGATATGTTAATTTTTTTCCTTCCATTAATTTTTTTTAAAACTTTACAGATCATTATGTATATAGTTATATATTTTATATATTTAGAAAAAACTTTTCCACCTTTTTCCTAAATGAATTCCTAGTTTTATACTTATCGGTGAATTATGTGTAAAGACCCAAGATCAACATTTCATCGTCTGGCTTGAGGTGTTGCTTTTTCATGTTTACGTATAAAAGTTAAATTTATATGGGTATAATTTTAAAAAAAATCGAAACAGCATCTAGAATAAGGAAACTTTATAAAAAGTCAAGAATTAAATTGATTTTTATAGCATTATACAACGGACTCGTAGTTTTAAAATAGAATACAAAAAGCTAAAAGAATTTTCTAGAAAAATTTGTTTTTAATAGAATTTTTAAAAAAAAGGTTTTAAGGGCATCAAATAATTTCCTGAACAACATTCCAAATAAAATTCTAAATTTTTCACTTTATAGCATTTTGTGTTTTTTTAAATAAATATATTAGTAATGAATATTATCTATTTTGTGAGTCGAAAATAATATTTTCTTTAAAGAAAAATTGGAATTCGAAATAAAAATATAAAATACCCAAAGTGCTTTTGAAAAATTTTCATTTCGCACAGGAAGTTAACTTCTAAGTATGTATTTTTACTTTTTCCAAACAGTTTTATAAAAATTTCTTATTGAAGTTTTTTATAATATTTCATTACTAAACGAAGCATCGTTTTGTTTCTCACAGTATAAAGGAGAATAAAAAATACGAATAAAAATGCATAAAATTGATTGTATATAGTTCAAAACAATTATCTATTTCTAAGGGTCAAAGTCAATAATATTTTTCTTAAGCAGAAATTGGATCCATTAATTTTATGATAGAATATT
>JAPMOQ010059436.1:300770-312255 GCA_026543055.1 Argiope trifasciata | reverse complement strand
TTTGAATGCTATTAAATAGCTATTTTGCAATTCAATTAAAATTAGTATAATAATTTTATTAAAATAAATAAATTTATATGATAATAATTATCTCGCAATAAGGTATAAATTAAACCTTTTCATAAGATTAATTTCCAAAAAATAAATAAAAACTTATATCCGTTATAAAAATTTTTGCTGTGATAATAAGCGCTATTTTTAATGTAATTGAAGAAGTAATTTCGATAAGCTTAGCTGTTAAGATAAAAAAAAATCCACAAGTCGACTATATAAATTAATAAAAATTGTTTGTTCAATATTCTTGAAAATAAAAAGTCTAATAATTTTATTTTGTTTGCTATTTTCAATTGTTGGGGAGATTTTAAAAATATTAACCCAAAACAATTATCAGGATGTGAAACATAATTATTAAACAAAGAATATTAATTTATTCGATATGAAATTTTGTTTTTAATAATATAATTTGTTGAGAAAGGAATTCGAATATTTTTTTTAATCTAGTAGAATGAATCCGTCTTATTATAAAAGCAAATGAGCATTTTCATTCTATTTTACTTACTAAAAAACAATATAAAAACCGAAATTAAAATAAAAAAGATGACCAGCTTTAGATTGGAGCAAAGAATTTTATTTTTTACGCCTTATTTTTGTATTAAAAGTTTTAATATTTATTGTTGAATTAAAACTCCAATATCAATCTATACGGTTGTTTTGATACTAGATCGGAAGATGACGACAAATCAGAAATAAAATGACTTAAAATTTCCTTTCAATGCATAGTAAATGTAATATTTTTAAAAATTATCGAAGTTGCCTTAAAATGTTATGCTGATTTAAAGGACATTTAAACTGATGAAATGCGATTCGTTCATATTTCTCTTATTTTTATTTTTTATGTGAATTTTTATTGTAACGAAATCAACTATAATGACACTGTCTCAAGACAAAGTACATTAGGGGGGAGCGAAAAAATCAATTTTTGAATTTTAATTTGGAATAGAGCGGAAAAGTTGCCTTTTGTTGTAGATAAAGTAAATTATAAATATAAAATATCTTGGTGTAGGTCTTGAGGTGCCGCAAGAATTTAGAGAAGCTGGAAGTTTATTTAGTCGTATAAAAGCAAAAATTAACTTACATGTCAATTTGTCAACAATTAATTTTTTTAAAAATCTGTTGTGTGGTAATGAAAAAGAAATATACATTTTGCAACTGTAACATTTGTAATCATTAAAAATACAGAATTAAAAAATTCAAAAATGGACCAAAAGTATGTATTTTTTGTTATTATATTTTGCAATTAATAATTTTTTTCAGTTGTAATGCTTATATATGAATTTAAAATAATCTTTCTTAAAGTAATATGAACGAAAATTTCATTAAAATATTTTATCAAAGTTTATAATTTTTCCAATTAGTTTAAAAAAAAAAACTTTAAATTTTTTTCGTTTTTTTGATATATTTTTACATTGTAAACATAATTTTTTATAATTCTTTTTGAACCTAAAAGCTAAGTTCTCACTACTTTCACTAAATAAAAATTTGAGAAAAATTTTTATAGGAACATTTTAAAATTTTACATTTTTTTTACAAATTTCAAGATCTTTGTGGGAACTTAAGATAACTTAATATTGCAACCAAATTCTTAAATATTGTTTTTTAATCTAAAAGGCAACTTTTTTTTCTATGATAAATGTTTAAAATTCCTTTTTAAAAATTTCAATTTTTTTTACAAATTTAAAATTTTTTGCGGCACCTTAAGATAATGTAATCCAGTAAACAAATTTTTTAATATTGTTTTTGAACCTAAAAGGAACTTTTCGTCACTATTCCCATACTAAAATGTAAAAATAAATAAATTTTAAAGCCATTTTCGTTCCATTCTAATGCACATGCATCAATCGTCTAAATGTATTTTGTCATAGACATTTTTAAATATAATAAACAAAATGTATATTATATTTCAAAATTTAATTGATGTGATTTACTTGATGTAATTGAATTGACTTTATTTATTAAAAATAAAAGTAGTTACATGACAAAAGAAACAGAAACATACGTTTTTTGTTATTTATTTTTTAAAATTTGAAATTAAAATCTGCACATATGTCTGCCTTATATTTCATTCTTTATAGTGTTAGATTAAAAGAAGAAATTATACAAAAAAAAGTGAGAGAGAAAGACATGAAATAATTTTTAATTTTTTAAACCTTTACTTTTTCAAAAACACTTTTATTTAAACTTTATTAGCTTTATGATTTTAAAAATTTTGTAATAATGCAAAATTGTGTTAGGTCAAATTGATTGAAATTTTACATGCTTAATCAGATTAGATTTAAATTAAGAAATATTTGATCGATTTCATTAAATTTTGTATATTGTTAAAGGAGTCTCTACAAAGAGTGAATTTTATAAAAATGGAAGTTAGAAATTGAAAATATTACTAAAAATAAATTAGAAACTAAAATCATGAAAATAGTCAGGAATTAAAATAAAATTTCTTCTTTTTAAAAATGCAAAATTTTAAAAGTTGCATTCAATAAATCTATTTTTTATTTCATTTATTGTTAGATATACATAATGTATAAAATATTTATAAAGTAAATTTATATTTCTGCTATATTACCACATTATTTAGAAACTCCAATACAATCATTTAATTTATTGTAAACGTAATTTTAGCGTCATCTTTCTGAATATAAACCTTTTAAATATTTTTAAAATTTTGTTCACATGTGTAATAGTTTTGTAATAAATAGCTAAATTCATATCTTTATGCTTTTAGAAATAATCTCAATGCTTCTATTTATCCTTAAAATTCTTTCAGACGTTGTTGAAAGGTAAGAAAATCTCCCCTTGTTTGATAAATCCGATTTTTTTTTTTTTTGAAATATTTCATTTTTATCAACCGATTTGTCTTAAATCTTCTTTAAATAATCATCGCCTAAAGTTATTTGAAAATAAGTTCCAATATAAAAATGAAATATTTCGAATAAATAATAATAATATATAAATAATAATCAAATATAAAAATGAAAAATTCGAAGCAACCTTTCAAATTTTTTCAGACGTTGTTGAAAAGTCAGAAAATCTCGCCTTGTTTGATAAATCCATTTTTTTTCGAAATATTTCATTTTTATTTTTATCAGCCAATTTGTCTTAGGTTGTCTTTGAATAATCATCGCCTTAAGTTATTTTGAAAATAAACACTAATATAAATGAATGTTTTAATCCAAAACAGAAAGCTTTCTATTTATCGAATTAATTTTTATAACATTTAATTGAATTCTTCTGGCAAGGATTTGTGAACCAAACGATTCAGGTAAGAATAATTATTTAAATCAAAACTTTCATTGGAAGAATAATTTTTTCCATAATATTTTGTATTTCATGAGCAAAATAATATTGTATTCAGAAAGGATCTATTTAAATATTTATTTATCGATGTAACGATAACTTAATCATCATTGTTTAAGACTTTTTTAAAGCTTAATGAATATCACTTCAGTCGTCGCCAATAAATGAAAGTCAAGTAATTTTTTGATGTTTGTTACTTAAATTGATGATCACGTGAAAAAAATAGATATTTTTTAGTGATTAAAACTTTATTTGATCATTATAAAGAGCTATTTATTAATAGAAATTTATGTTCATGCAATGCATATAAAATGAGACATGTTATTTGAAATAATTTGCAGCTGATATTATATGCTACGTATGACTTAATTTTTTGTAATAGTGCCTTAAATTGATTTGTCTGTATTTGATAATCAATAAATTTGTTACCATAAATATATAAAGAAAGTTATTTAATTTGATTTACGTCGTGCTTGAAGCCATGTTATCGATTTTTTACTTACTTCCTGACATACTAGAGCTCGGTAATTTTGTAAACTTGCCCTTTATTGACGAAATTATACACTAAAGTGTGATTGATTAATTGAGTTTATAGAGATAACAAAAAAGTGCTACCCGTTGGCGAAATTTCAGAAAAAGTTATTACATGATTTCATGTTATATTATAATTCGTATTTCGTATTATATTTTATTTCTTGTGTTATAATTATAAATTAAGGATTACAAAAATAATTCAAATAAAAAGAGCTTTACATTTTAGTGCATTGATAGATGTGATTTTTAAATCTGCTTTAACTCAACTATTATCTGTTCCTCATAAAGAAAGATAAAGTGTTAAGGCATATTTTAACCAAACAAATGAAGTTTTCCCCTTTAACTTTTTCCTGTTGCTCGAATATGGATAATATCAGGTTTTGCTTCATGTACAGTGGCTCAAATAATATACAGTAATAAATAATTTACTTTTACTTGATAAATCCTACTTTCAAAATAAATAACACATTACTGAGAAGTGCAAACATGTTTTTGTTTTTACAAGTTACAAATGGTTCAAATTAATGCAAAATCAAAGAACAGTCAAAGAAAACTTTAAAAATTGAAAATTTTCAGAAGCATTTTAAACAAACATAGGCAGAGACAACGACCCTAAACACACGGCACATAACGTCCAAATGTGGTTTCTTTTAATTGTAAACATCAATTAAACATGCCAACCACAATACTCTGACATTAATGTCAGTGAATATCTATGGGCCACACTCAAAATAGTGGTCCAAAAACACAAAATTAGAAACAAAACGCAATTAAATCAAGTGCTGCTAGAAGAATAGAAAAAATATCTTCAGAAATCACCAAAACGTTAGTCGAATCGGCAATCAGAACATTTAGAGGTCATTATAAATGCCAAAAAACAAGAAGGAAAGACAAACGGATTTAATGTGACGAGATTCTGCTTATCAATTAAAGAAAATATTAAATTCTTCTGCAAAAGCCAATCACCAAATTTAATAAGTCTGGTTTGTTTCATTATTATTTATGCACCATTTCTTAAGGAAGGTATTGTTGAGGGGATGCCTAATATGGGGAGATTCCTTAAAACCAAGAAATTGAAAATTTTGATGATTATAAAAATGGTTTTATGTATAAAAAAAAATATGATTGATTAATGTATAAATTTAACAAAATAAATTAGAGAAATTTAAAAAAAATTAAATTGTACACCAAACACAATGTCGTTTCGAAATATGTATACCAGTAAAATAAACAAGAGAGAAAATGTTATTGCTTTTTTTATTGCCAAACACAAAAAGCACTTGTTTTGAAAATATAATATGCAATTTTTATAGAGTTGTACTACAGAATTTTGAATATACAGATGCACCATGGATTGTTCTTATTCTTCTATTCGAAAAAGCGAACAATAAAAAAAGGACAGGGGAAAAAATTTCAAATATATTTCTTATGCAGATAAATGCATTTTAAAATTTCGAAACGGTTACATTTATTTCTACTTGAACTGAGTCATATTTTATTCTGCAAAATACATCTCAGAGAATTACACTGCAAAAAAAATTTAAATAGGTATTTGTCTTAAAAATATTTCAATTTTCGGACTTAAAAGTAATTCTAAGAAAACACATATAAATTCCACATTCTCTTTACATTTTTTGACAGCGAGCGATTTCCATGAAATTTTTAAGAGACATTACTCATAAAAAATAAATGCGCAATTTGAAATAGGGATAAAAAAAGGCAATTTCTATCTAATACTATAATACGAGGAATGGTTGCCAAGTCGAAAATCGCTCCAGAATTAATAAACTCCGGTAAACTTGGGAGTCTGCGGTTTTTGGCCACGAGGAATCGATTGGCGCCGGTTTTGAAGCGCTACGATCGAGCAGTTCGGAGTTACAGATAGGATATTTTCAAACTTTATTAGTTCGCCATAATGGCTACTTAAATTTTCAAGCGGTAACGTGCTGCCATCTATAGCCAATATGGCGAACTAATAAAGTTTTATGTTTATGCTGTTATGTATGTATATATGTTTGGTTTTTCTAAACAAATTTCTCAAAAATATTGAACATCAACACATTTCAATCTTTACCTTTACTTTACCTTTGTATAGAATAGTTCCCTTTCCAAACTCTAACTTTGTTTAGAATAGTTTACAATGGTGCACTTTAACCGGTTATCTTTTCACCAATGGTTTCACAAATTTTCTTATGGCATGTATTGTTTTGATACATCACAATTGAAATTTAAATCTTCGAGCTAGCTTCGATGCCTGTTTTCTCCGAGCGGAGCTCGGTCACCCGCAGGTAAAACTTGAAAGCTTTATTTGTCTAAATGCTTTGTGCTAAAAGTCTTATTTTTAATAATCTGAATTTGAAAATTGCTTACAATTTGACGTGAGTCTCAACTTAAAGGCATAATCCAAGTTCTTAAAAACATTCCAAAAATATTATATAAAAATAAAACGTCATTTTTGCTTTGCGCTTCTTTATAAAAATCGAAACGCATTATTTCCCAGAACTAGCAAACTATAATAAAAAAATGCACGTGAAAGTAAAAATATAAATGGCTGTATATATTTTTTACTTTCACGGAACCGTATTTTACTCAGCAGAATACATCTCAGTATTATTAATTGCACAGCAAAAAAAAAAAAAAAAATTAAATTTGTATTTGCCCATTTTTCGGCCTTGAAAGAATTTTTAAGAAAACTTGCATAAATGTTTCCTTCTCTGTACAGTTTTTAATACAATGTGTTACTTCCATGAAATTTTAAAATACATTGTCTATAAAAAATTAATGCATGATTTGAAATAAACTGTAATTTATAAGTAGGGATTAAAAAAAATTAGAAAAAGAAAGTAGTTTATATCTAAATATTTTGCCTAAGAAGTCTTATTTTAATAATCTGAATTCGAAAATTGCTCGAATTTCAAAAATAATTCCAACTTAAAAGCATAATCTAAATTCTTAAAATCATTCCAAAAAATTTTCTGAAAATAAAAAAATAATATTTTTCATTTGCTCTTGTTTATAAAATGACAAACACATTATTTCATGGAACTGCAGACGATAATTAAATATAAAACGACAAAAGCTTTATTTCACAGAACTGCAGACGATAATTTAAAAACAAAACAGCATTTTATCGAAGAAAGAAAAGAAGAGCAGACGTTATTTGCAAAAATAACAAATTTCATATTCATAATGAAGTTCAATCCCCAATTTTTTGCTTTTTCTAATAGAAAATATATTTAAATTATTTTTTACATTGTATTATCAATAATTTAATCTGAAGTAAAAGTAAATTGGGTTCCTTCTCATGCATATAAATGCAAATTTACTGTTTAAAATTTCTTTTAAAACTTGTAGGGGTTCGATATATATTTATGTGAAAATTCAGTTATCATTTTGTATATGTAAATGGATTTTTAAACAATCCTGATTAATAATAAGATTTCTTGGAATTCAAATTTTTTTTTCAAATGAAAATTTTAGGAGTACATCACTGTAAGTAATGAGATTTTTTGGAATTCCAATTTTTTTTCAAATGAAAAAATATGTTATTTTGAAAATTCGTCTTCAGATATTTTTATAGAACGGCAATACTCAATTTATAGAGAAATAATATTTAAAACTAAAGACAAATGTTATTTTAACCAGAAAAATATAATGTATTCTTAAAATTTTGTGTGAGTAATATTTTTGCAGAATAATACAAACCTAATCTATACAATTTGAAGACGATAGTTGAAAATATATACGCAAACGACTGAGAAGATTTATTAAAAATAAATAAACTTTAATTATAAATTTTTATTAAAATCATTACTTTCATTTTCCGATTGTAAAATTCTACCATGAAGGTTCAAACAGATCTAGATATTATTTTCAATTTAGATAATTCGCACTGACTAGATTCAAGGGAAAAATGTAGTGACAATTTATTTTGTAAATCCCTGAATTTTTTGCTAGAATATAAAAGGCCATGTCAGCGGGTCAGACTGTGGTTAATATTAAAGTATATATTTAATTACATTTATCACGTGGCATTTCATCACGAGATTATATTCCAATATTAATTAAAAATTTAGATAACTAACTTTACTGAATTTAGATAATTTGTAATACGATAATTTTACTGAATTTTGATAATTCGCACTGACTAGATACACGTGAAAAACGTCGTGACAATTTATTTTGTAAATTACTGAGTTTTGTGCAAGATTATAAAAAACCATGTCAGCGGATCAGAGTGTGATTAGTATTAAAGGATATATTTAATTACGCTTATCTCGTGGTATTTCATCACGTGACTTTATCCCAATAATGATTAAGAATAATTAATACGTCTGAACACATCTCAGTTATAAAATATCGTGATATACTTGTGTAATGTTTATCTTATGGAATTTGAATTTTTAGGTTATTTTAGGCTATGCATTCCAGTATATTTTAAAATGAATTTATTTTTTGCATATATATGAGGCTCAAACTATTAAACGGAACATTAATGATAACTTTATAACTGCATCCACACGAATCTTGTATATTTTTTTAAATACAGAAATATTATTATTTAAAAAAATAGTTCAATTCACAATGAAACGCAAAAACCCATTTAAATCGGATTTATCATAGCCATGCATTCCACTCATATTCCTCTTTCACTGGCATTATTGCATTCGGAAGTATAAAAGAATAGGTATCAAAGGTTTAGATAAATGGAATTTATTTTTGGGATATGAATAAAGCACAAGCTACTCTAAATTTGTCGATTACTTTATGTTTACATTACCTAAAATCTTACATAATTTTTTTTTTAAAAAATTCAAAATATTAATTATTTTTTTAATAGCTTAATTCTTGACGAAACAAAAAGCTCATTTTAATCGAATTTCTCATAGCCATGCATTTCACTCATAATCAGAATTCTGCATTCCACTCATAATTTCTCTTTCATGGGCATTATTGCATTAGGGAATACAAAAGAATTGGTTTCAAAGTCTAGATAATTGGAATTTATTTTTGAAAGTAAATAAAGCACAAGCTGTTTTAAAATTGTGGATTCGTTTATAAATACATTACCTAAAATCTTATATATATTTTTAAAAAATTCAAAAATATTAATTATTTTTTTAAATAATTTAGTTTTTAATGAAGAAAAACTCATTTATATGGAATTTATTTTAGCCATGCATTCCCCTCATTATTTCTTTTTCAGGAAAATTATTGCATTCAGGAGTACAAAAAACTGGTTTCAAAGGTCTAGATAAATGGAATTTATTTCTGGTACATGAATAAAGTGAAAGTGAAATGGTGCTTGTCTTATATTACCTAAAATCATACATATTATTTTTTTTATTTTAAATATCAATTACTTTTAATATTATGGAGTTCTCAATGAAAAAAAAATTTAGTTAAATTGAATTTTTGCATAATCATGCATTCTACTAGTAATCAGATACTTTATTTCAGAAGTATTATTGCATTCAGAAGCACAAAAGAATTTTTCTCGGAAGTCTAGATAAATGGAATTTATTTTTGGCATTTAAATAAGGTTTAAACTATTCAAAAAATAAAGATTAAATAATGACTTTTTACATTATAATTAATTTACTTACTCACTTACTTTACTTTACTTATTTTAATGGCATTACTTTATAAATACTTTACTTACTTACTAATTGATTTATTACTTACTTACTTACTTTACTTTATTTCACTTACTTTAATGACTTATTACTTTGCAGTGATCCTAAAATCTTATATGCATTTTTAAATTCAGAAATATTAGTTATTTTTTATAATATGTTACTCTCAATAACAAAAAACTTCATTTAAATCGAATTTATCATAGCCATGCATTCCACTCCTAATCAGATACTTTCTTTCAGGAGCATTATTGCATTTTGAGATACCTTACACGGTAACTATCATTTTTCCTGCGCCACCCCCTGCAATTAAACAAACTAACATGGTCCGCCCACTCCTCTGTCTCGGAACAGCTATTCCTTTGTTAATAACCGTCATTTCGCAGCAGGATGTTACTACCGCACCAGTAAGTAACAAGAATCTGCAAACGAAAATATGCGAGTAACAAAACAACAGCTGCCGGTGGCAGAACCACGCTTTAATTCGTGTCTCGCTTCCATAATTACTCGTCTTCTGGCAGACGATAATGACTACCTAATATTTGGAACAATTTTCTCCTAAGTACCAATTAGGGGAGAGGAGGAACATGACCATAAATACGCTTTTTTTGCCTTTTTATTTTTATATATAAAAGTGTGAAAATTGGCTCATTTTTTAAAAATCGTCTGCGTAGGTGGTTTCGTTTCGTTCGTAATGAAGTAGATGCATAGGTAACGATGTTGGTTCAATTATATCGTTTGGTATTTCGTTAGATATGATATTTTAGCTTTTTTCTTTGATAGTTAAATAAAAGAATGTTAAACAGTAGTTAATAACCGTCAAATATTGTTTAAGTATACAGAGTTGCAATAATATATATATGTGTATGCATGTATATATATATATATATATGTGTGTGTGTGTGTGTGTGTGTGTGTGTGTGTGTGTGTGTGTGTGTGTGTGTGTGTGTGTGTGTGTATTCTATAAAGTATAGAAACAGAAATAATCAGAAAAAAAACCCAATTGAAGTCTTTTTAAATTGTTTTCGAAATCGAGTGCTCAAGTTTTTATTTTCTGATTGCCGGACATGAGAATAGAATGATTCCATAATAGGAAAATCGAATATATATTTTATTTGCCATTTTTCCTACTGATTGAAACTAAAATTTGACTTAAAATGCAATTGTAATCACAAAAACACATACCAGATTTCTTTTATTTACGCCACCTTTAAATTTTTTTAACTTTTGCGTTCACAAGCTTTCGAAAGAACAGACTGACAACGGTCAGCACATTGACGGCTTTCGTTCCAAATTTGGCACAGATCTACTATTTAGATGCTGGATGCAGCAGATTTTCTGGAATTAAGTCATATCTTCATGCAATCACGTTCAATGCTTTTGAAATTACAAACCGTTGTATTTGACTGTTTGGATTTGGAGTTGCCTTAGGTATTTAGGATTTTGTATTTGACTAAAAATTTAATCAGCTTCTTTATTTTGGATGATAAACATTTGTACCAAATGTTACCCACCTAGCTCTTTACGCTTTATAGTTATCAGGCTCATCTGTATTGGGACAACAGAACAAATAATTTCCTCTGAATGGATTTCCCTCAAAATTCAATAGAAATCTTAATTTGGTGCAAGATCGGTAAAAAATTTTATTCGCGCAAGAGTTCTGGTACAAGATCCATAAGAAATTTTATTCATACAAAAGATCTGGTACAAGATCTACAAAAGGTATAAGATCTTGTACAAGATCCACAAAATGTATAAGATCTGGTACAATAACCACAAAAAGTATTAAATCTGGTACAAGATCCACAAAAGGTATTAGATCTGGTATAAAATCCACAAAAAGGTATTAGATCTGGTAAAAGATCCCCAAAAGGTAGAAGATCCACAAGAAATTTTATTCATGCAAGAGATCTGGTAAAAATCAACAAGATCTGGTAAAAGATCCACAAGAAATTTTATTC
>JAPMOQ010059436.1:287720-300760 GCA_026543055.1 Argiope trifasciata | reverse complement strand
GTAAAAATCAACAAGATCTGGTAAAAGATCCACAAGAAATTTTATTCCTCCAAATTATATTCATGCAAGAGATCTGGTACAAGATCCACAAGAAATTTTATTCCTCCAAATTATATTCATGCAAGAGATCTGGTACAAGAGCCACAAGAAATTTTATTCCTCCAAATTATATTCATGCAAGAGATCTGGTACAAGAGCCACAAGAAATTTTATATGTGCAAATTATATTCATGCAATAGATCTGGTCTATTTTCAATTATTTGTATGACAAGAATTATTTGTATTGTGCAAATTATTTGTATGATTATGCCAAAATCTACAAAAGGTACAAGATCTGGTACAAAATCCACAAGAAATTTTATTTATGCAAGAGATCTATTAAAAGATCTTCAAGATCTGGTAAAAGATCCACAAGAAATTTTATTCATGCAAGAGATCTGGTATAAGATCCACAAGAAATTTTATTTCTCTAGCGCAGGGGTCGGCAACCTGTGGCTGACGATCCGTATGCCACCCTTTCTATGTAAAGTTGTGGCTCTACACTTCCATACGAAATATTAATAACTTATTATCAAAACCCTTAAAAAATAAGGAAATATATTTGTAAGTACCTAATCTCTGAACAGCTTCAACATAACTTTAAAAAACACAAAGGATCAATACGCTGAGAGAATCGAACAATTTCTAACAAACAAAAGTACTCTCGCTTTCATAATAAATCCTCTGAACACAAATACAAATCAGATCAACATTGAGCTGTTTGGAGTTGATGCTGCACAGCTTCAAATGCAATTGCTAGAGTTGAAGGGCATATTGCAATGCATAAAATAATGAACCAGATTTAAATGTGTAAAAAGAAACCAAAAGCCTTTTAAAAGTTTAAAAAATCTGGGTAGTGTTTCTCACTCACCATGTCGATCAGGTTCACAGAAAAAGATTGATAGAATTTCTTTCTATCAAGGGGAAGACCGTCTATTGTTCTATTTTTAGAGCTGTAAACGTTCTTGTGAAAGAACAGAACTCAGAGACTCAAATGATTTGAATGATGGAGATTTGATACTCCATTTTGTGATTACGATTGTGGATTAATACCAAATTTGGTTTTATTTGACCAAACAAAAAGTCGTCCAAATTACATTCAGTTTTCTGGTACTTGTCAATTACCTGCATGCTTGTGATTAATTGCCAAAGATTGAATACTGATATTCTCTTAAGTAACTGCTGTTTAATGCGTTTAATAATACATAATACATTTGTTAGAAAGTCTGTTAGGAAGTTTTGGGATAAGAATCTCTATGGTTTCATTTAAAAGGTCTGTCTGCTCCTATACGACTTGCTTACATTGCCGCATAAAGTACGTTTACCATGGGGGCAGTGGCCGAATGGTCAAAGCACGTGATCCAAATCCTGAGTTTGTGAGATCGATGCTTGCCATGGCTGTTATACCCAAAGTACGGATTTTTAGTTTGTTTCCTTATGTTCTCTAACATTCTAGACCCCTTTTTTTGTTATGCAAATTAGTTGTTTCCAGGATATTCGGTTCTTGTATAAAAGCTGATACCCACTACTCGTGGGCAACTTCTCGACCTTGTAGAGTTGCAAGTCGCTACTTTAATTCAATAAACTTGTTTGTTGGTTTAAAGATGGCGGTGTGTTTATTTAGATATTCATGATATTATAATCAAGATGCCTACAAACTTATTGGGCATACAGGAAGAATGTACAATAATATTTAATATCTGCATGGACTCATTCAGCATGAAAACGCAGGTATCGGGATCTATCCTTTTGTAATCAAGATCTTCTGCCATCCATTGTCGTTTGAATTCGAAAGTTCGAAAACCACTGAATAATTTCCCTTTACAATGGAATCCGAATCACGGGGCTTTGTTCTAATTAACCAACGTGAGCCAATTCCACCGACTCCGAACATTTTCGATATCTTGAAAAGCCATTCGGATTCGTTCATCCTTGGTTTGCGAAGCACCCTGGTTGCTTCAGGGTGAAATTGAAATAATGGAAAACGTTCCAGAACCATCGGTGCCCCTCTCACTCCTACCCCCCAATTCCACTCTCAGGTGTTACCGAATACATCCTGGAGTGGTGGATGGAGTGGGAAGGGGGTGGCCAAAACAAAACCGAATGAAATTAAAACTCTCTGTTTTAAAAATAATAAAAATGAAAAGAAAAAAAAATTCGTAATCGAACTCATTTTGGGAATGATTCGAAATTCATTCGAGCGTGTTCCATTTTCCATCTATACACACAATTCGAACTTATTTCGGAATTCTTCTGCCCTCCCCCCCCAAGCACCCCGAGGGGGGAGTTAACAATTTCCAGAAACTACCCCTAGAGGGCGCTTTATTTCACGAAGTGTAAAATCCTCAATAACTAATGACTTATCCGTGCGAGCACTGTGGCTTGGCGTCAGTGTGAAATATACTTTTGGGACTTATTCGTTTTGCTAATTAACTGTTCGGTACGCTTGGCAGGCTCCCCGTTAATTAATAATGATTCTGTGTTTTGGCAATTAGTACCTACCTCTCTAAGGGGGCATCCTCCTTGGGGTGTTTCTAATGTTTGTAAATTTATCACCCTCCCCCCCTTGCCTTTCATTCCAGACGGTGTTTTTTGTTCGTGAGGGGGGTGTATAATTTTCTTGCATGCCATTCCCACGAAAAGAAACGGGGGTGGAATTTCGAATGAATTCCTTCTATTTTATTCACACCCCCTAAGACATTGTTGCGGGGAAAAAAGACGTATTTATATGCAAATTATCGTTTGGCGCTCTTTTCGTGCGGAAAAAAAGGGAATGGGAAGAGTTGAGGAGGGGGGACGGGGGAGATGATGAAAAAGTGAAAATCATGTTACAAAACACGCATTCGTGTTTGTGAGGGAAATTTGAATCAATTTTTGCGAGCTTCTCCACCAAATGAGAAAAGGCGTCCACTCGGAAAAATATTACTTTTCACTTCCTTTTGTGCCTTAGCTGTTGGTTCGTTGTGTAGATCTTAAGAAGTGTTTGTGTATAATCATTTCTATTACATATTCATTTCAAGGGACCACTTTTTACCCGCTGTTTCGCTTTGAAAAAATTAAAAAAAGTCTTGTAAAAGTTAGGATCGTTTTCATCGAAATATGCATAAAATGTACTTTTTTCTTGAAACTTTAAGAACAGATTGTAGTGTGTAATTTTATTCGTTTGCCTATAATTGTTTCTATTATATGCTCAATTCAGAAGCCCGGCATCTTTGTCTGTATATTTGTTTTCTCTCCTCACCCTCAAGAATATCTTTAAAATTGTTTGCAAAAGTTTTGTCAAATTCGACAGATAAAATCAGAGAGGGTTTTTCCCTTACTTTTTGTTTTAAATTGTCCCATATCAACTTAATTCTAAAGTGTTGTCTTATTTCCCTGTACAATTCCTACTTTTTAACGCGCGTTCTCCAAATTGGTGACTTTAACATTTCCTCACGCTCCGAGAGAACGGATAAAATTCTCTAAATCTTATAACATCCTTTTAAAGATTTCCCTTACCTAAATTTATACGTGTCAAAGAAATCCCTATCAAAATACAGTAAAATCACTGAAAGGAAATATTTCTACCAGTTTGCTCTGTTGTTGTTAATTATGGCACTTGACAAGCTCGCTGGCAGAAAACTGTCGGCGATTCAAGCGTCTCTTGTTTGTTCAGTAGCGCCAATTAGGGCCAAGACTATGATTTGACTATTTCATGTTTCAGAATCTCTTGCACATCCCCTTTTTAAAGGGAGATACATTCACATATCTTACAGATAGAGCAAATAAAAATAATCTGTCCGAAATGGGGCACCCAGATCAAGGGGAAGACACGCTACCCCTGTGCCAGGACACCAGCACTGTTTGCTTTTAAATTATGTTATAAAACAATGTATTGGTTATCGCTTTTCTCTTTAACATACTGTGATTCTCTTAGCGGGGACCCTGTAGTAAGGTCTCGACTTCGAAGCCTGAGGGTTTCAGATTCGAGACATGATTTCACCGAAAAATCGTCGTGTAAGGGAGTCTCTTGCATGCTGAATTCGTTAAGACAAACGTCCTCCCGCTGATGTGCTGTGGAGAGGGGAGTGCCAGTTCAGGTGCCGTCCTCGTCATCTGACAGCGGTTCAAAATGACGAGGTCCATCCCGAAATAGCCCTAGTGTTGCTTTGCAACGGAAAGCTAATATAATACCTAAACAAAACCAAAACTTGGTGTAATAAATCGAAGTTAAAATTTCATAAATTTCTTCATTTCGGCCCCACATCTCCGAAATTATATTTGCATCTATATAATTTAACTTTATAAAAATTGAATATTTTGAAAAAATAATAAAATACCGTTATTAATATGATTTTAGAAATTAGCCATCGAAAATATTAAATTTTAATAATGAAAATATTTTATTACAGTTTGTGAGAAAAAGAACACTTTGGAACACCATTGTGCACTCTCCCTAGCGTCCTTCTACATCTACGTTGCTGAATTTAATATCGAGACTTCCCAGAAGCATGTTACTTATTTTTAAGAATACTCTGTGAGAAAATAAAATTATTCTCACAATTCTCTGCTGTAAAATACTCTGCTATCAAAATTCATAAGCACGTATATTAAATGAAATTACGGAAAAATGAATCCCACTTCTATAAAAGATAATTAAAACAGTCATTATACAATAACACATTGTAAATGATAAATAATTCGTTGCCTAGCAACCATTGCTATTTTGAAAAATTCAAGACTTATAAATGACTAGCCGCCTTTGGCGACCAGCTGGTTCGCCATGAGTAATGGGTTCTAACATTTTCAATTAAATCACATATTCATTAGCCTTGAAGTAACTCCGGGCATTGAATGGCCTGAAATTAATATTTTCTTTAAGATGATGGGCGGAAAGTTCTAAAAGAAAGAGTTTTCCTAATAATATTCTTTAATTTTATAAATCAATCAGTTTTAATGATTGATTTAGAAAACTGATTGATGTAGCAACTTTTATTTAAAATATTAATAAAAATATTTTGTAAAATATGGGTTACACAGCAAAGTATGAAGAAATCTAAAAGCCATTATTCATAAATGCATTGTTTAACCCAAACTACTTAAAATGTAATTATTTACATTTAGATCAAAATAATAGTATTAAACAATATATATGGCTATTAATAATATTTTACAAATTGGCCATTGGAAAGGAATTTGAATGCATATCCTGTATAAATTCAATCCTGTATAAATAAAGATAATTTATTCAATTAATGATTTAAATATTGCAAACGATCATAGAATCCTTTGCCTTGCATTTTTTAAAGAAAATATCACATTTTGTGTTTATTTTATTTATCCAGTCACGTGCTAAAAGTTGCATTTCTTCCGATTTAATTTGCGATGATAGTTTTTCTTATTTTTTTAATTTGAACTTCCGTCAAAATGATAAAATGATGGCAACACGGTAATAAAATCTAATTTTTTCAATTTGACGTGCTCTTGTGGATTTTATAGAAACAGCTTTGCCTTTATTTTTTTAGAAAATATCATATTTTATAATGAAAAAAAAATATAGAATTAATGATACAGATATTGCAAACGATAACAGAAATATCCCATTAAGTCGGATTCCAATGCATATCCTGTCTAAATTCGATCAGGTTTTCAGTAAAGAAGATTTATTGAAGTAATTATTTAGATATTGCAAACGATCATACAATCCTTTGCTTTGCATTTATTTTTGTAGAAAATATCACATTTTATATTTCTTTTATTTTATTTAGTCACGTGTTAAAAGTGGCATTTCTTTAGATTTATTTTGCGATGATATTTTTTTTTATTTGAACTTCCGGCATTCTTTTATTTTATCCCATCACGTGATAAAAACATGGTTAAAATATTTCTTTAAAAATTCGATAAAAGTAGAAGCTTACGTAATAAATTAAAAAATCTGATACCGTTAGAAAGCTAATTTTTTTATCTTTAAATTGATATAAAAATCATGTTTGTGCAATAATATTTTTGGAAGTTATAACGGAAAAACTTCGAAATTTCCCTTAAATTTTAATTAATTCAAATTCTAATTAAAAATTCGAAAAAAGGGCTCCGAGGTGCACATTCCCGACCTCCAAGGTATACATATACCAAATTTGGTAGCTGTAGGTCCAACGGTCTGGCCTGTAGAGCGCCAACACACACACACACACACGCACACACACACACACACACACACACGCACACACACACACACACACGCACACACACACACACACACGCACACACACACACATTGAGCTTTATTATAAGTATAGATTATATAAAATTTCCTAGTAGGTCGTATAAAAAAATGAAAGAAGCAATTTCATGTAAAAATAATTCAACAAATTGTATAAAAAGAATTAATCAAAATGCAAATTTTTGAAAATTTATGAATACTTTGCACAAATAACTTTCTTAAAACAATTGACTTTTTGAATAAATATTATAATTTATCATTGCAACCTATAATAAATCAGTTTCATATTTACCATTAGTAGTAAGAAAAATTCTTAACTTATAATAAACTAATAAATTTCCTAACTAGTTATGAAAAAAGTATTGGAAGTTAAAATAATTCAGCAACTTAGATTATAATAAACTGCAATGTTTTGAAAGCATATAATTATTTTAATATTATATGCATCGTTTTATATTTTTTCTTGAAAAAAAATGACTTTTCGAATAAATTAATTTTGTTAGTATAATGTTGTAACGAAATTTATATCAATGCAGCTTTTAGTGTTCCATTTATAAACCTTAAACATATTAATCAGATTTGATTGGTTAAGAGCTAACTATGTGACATGCCAAGCGTAAAATTAATAGCGAGTGTTTTTATAAACAGGTGATTAACTAGTTACAAAGAGCCTTATAAAAAGGCAGAGTAAAAGTAGCACTCGGTCAATTTCTCTGACTTAATTGATTCGCTCAACAACTCGCGGTTAAAGTTTATACTAGAAATAAAAAATATATATCACGAAAAACAAAAATAATCGTCTGCCATAGCTCGATGAGTTGAGTACACACAGCGCTTACGAAATCAGTAGTAAAATATCGTTTGTTCCTGAATAAAAACAAAGGAACTGCCATTGAATCGTTTGCTTGGTATGTTGGTCACGTTAGAAGGGGGTCACTGTCGGCTTTCACCTGATGTATGAGCATTCCAATTATAGCAGACGTGACTTATTATCTGTAGACGCTTCAAAATGACTATGCTTTTTTTACTGCTTTCTTCAGGATTCATACATGTTGCCTAATTGGGAAATAAAAAATGGCGAAAAAAGTATCGCCAAACGACTAGTGAAAAAAAGTAAGAATGAAGCATTCTGCAATGTTTAATTCTTGATCAAAAAGAGCACGATTACGGTTATGATTGTTCTTTTTTGTTATTATTATTATTTTATATTTTTTTCTTCGAGTTCTTTTTTTAGCATACGCCTTTCACTTCTCAGACGTGTTGCCATACTCCCAGTCGTAATTAAAGGCAAACGATCTTTTGCATTCTTGTAAAAATCTCGGTGTGTTCTAATGGCTTTCTTTCCCGTACGGCGTGATTAAAGAGGAATTATTATTATTATTTTTTCCCCATTTGTTTGTTGTTTCAAAAAACAAATATAAATGAAACTCGCAGAATTTCATTAACTTATTACATAACGCTAATTATAAATTACGTTATTCATTTCTTTGATGCTTCTTTTTTTTCCCTTTCTTTTTTTTTAACTGTGTTTGTAACCTTTGTATTTGTAATAAGAATATGTAAACAAGACAGCATAACGAATGCAAATTTTTCCGTGCACTGTGTAAACAAACAACGGACGTTAAGAAAGAAAAAAGAAAAACGAGATGGATTGGAATTAAAGAAAAAAGAAAGAAAGAAATTCCAAATGAGGTAGAAAAATTTTTTTTTTGAATGTAGCTTTTATGTTGGAATGAATGAAAGAATTATAAAAGAAATATGGTACAAAATAGAAGCTAATAATTAATTAGTACAAAAAAAACTAAACAAAAAGGATTAATTTTTTAACAGTGACAAAAAAGAATTAAAAAGAAAGAAAGAAAAAAAGAAGAGAAGCTATTTAAATAACATGATAGCTAATAATTCTTTTTTCTTTTAAAAACATGATTCTTTTCATTTATGCTTGTGATTTGTTTGATTATTACAAAAGAGCTTTAAAATGAAATATTTTTGACGTGTTATAATTATCATTCTTTACAACAATAGAATTTTTTGTACTGATCGAAATATTTTCGGAACATTCTATATCACAATGAAATTTAGAAAAAAATAGTCATCTTTAAAACGCTATAAAGCATTTGTTGTTGACAGAAATTAAACAAAAGTTTAAACAAAAATAATAATGAATGAAACAAATGTTTAAACAAAATTAATAATGAATTAAACAAATGTTTAAACAAAAATAATACTGAATTAAACAAAAGTTTAATTCATTATTTATTTTTGGCTATCTTTCTTTTCATATGAGGACATACTGTTTTAGTTATTGAGTTTCTAAGTTTGATTACTCAATGCATAATTGGAGCTCGAATTCGGGTAGGCAATGCATAAAGCATTAATGGCAATTTTAATCTTCATCCTTTATGGTATATGCTTTTTTATTTGTTTTTACCAGTATTGCGTTATTATTACGTATATTTTTTCGAAAGCAGATGAGTTTTAAAAAGGTTGACGTATTACTATGACATCATAGCTGTTATTTTTATAGAATGTAATTTTTTTCGGCAGAAATTAAATAATTTAACTTTTATAATATGTTAAAAAAAACGACACGTTTTTAATAACAATTTCAATGAAAGTATTTTCTCTTTCCCCCAGTGGGGAAATATCCTAAAGTTATTATAAAAATATTCTTTTATATTTAAAAAACAGTTTCGGTGATTGGCTTTAAACTCTCTTTGTTGAAAAATATTTGAAATATTTTATAAAACAACTAATTATTCTAAATTTGTTGTTTTATAAAATATTTCATATATATTTCAACAAAATGAGTTTAAAGACAAAATTTTATTCTAAATTCGTTTTGCAATTAACAAAATTGGCTGGGAAACAAATGCTACAGCTTCGAAAAATAATTGGCTTCAAGCTAGTATAAAAGAAAAAACGTGTATGCCAATCAAATTGCTATAGTTAAAAACTGAATTTCAAATTTTAAAATGATGTTAAAATTTATTTTGCGCAAAAGTTGAATCTGAAGTTATTGAGAAAATTTGCTTAGATTATTGCTTGACTTTTAATTAATTAAAATTACAAAAAGATGCAATGAAAATTTATAACTTCTTAAGTATAATGTATTAGTTTAAGTCAAGCGGCCTATCATGCACTTATATATGAACATGGTATATAAACAAATATATATTCTCAAGTATGCATTAGATTATTATTATTTATTATCCCAATATAGTTTATTTTATAATAGTTTACCTCTAAGTACTCCGTAATCGAGGAAGTAAGCCAATGAGAGTGGTCTCCCCAGAACTTTCTTGCATGCTCTCTAATGAAGTCGTTATATCTGAAAATATCGTTATCTTCGTTATATCTTAACGGCTTCCTGGTCTAGGGGTCGCGTGTCTTCCCCGTGAACTTGGTGTCCCTTGTCCTGGTTGGGGCATGGTTGTTCTTCCCTTGTGTTCTATCAGTGAAATGTGTGAGTGAGCTCGCCTCCCCCGTAAAATGGGGTTGTGCAAGCGAATGTGAGTGTGTATATGTCATCTTCATGTTAGTTAGAAGTCAATGGTCTTTACCCACAGAAGTCACTGCATTCCCATTCCGTATTAAGAACCCTCAAAAGCTTCTACACCCCCTGTCCGTGAAACCATGGACAGGACATCATCGTATCTGAGAAGGCCGTGCATAACACTGGTGTACAATAGTTACGAAATATTAAACTTTGGCAGGAATTTCACATTTTTACTGAATCTAACGTGTAGGATTTGGCGTTTTTTTTTTTTTTTTTTTTTTTTTTGGCGAATATTCCATGCCATGTTGTTAATAATATTTAAAAACTGAATTTATGTTTTAGATGAGTTTTTCTAACTGTCTGAAAATAAGCCGAATGCTATATATTATGTTCTCTAGATTTTTGAGTATCAGGTTTACTTGTTTCTAAAAGTAAAAACAAACAAACAGCCAAGCCTTTGTTGAGTGGGCTCAAATTTTTATGGGTATATACAGTTCATTTTAGTATACCGAGATGACCACTAATTGACGATTCTATCTCATTAAAGGGAGAGACTTGGAATTATGAGCACATTTCCAGAATTCTTTCTCATTTATTGAACTTAATTTTTGCCCAATGAGATAATTTTTTGTTCTCCTCTTGTATGCGAATGCCGAGTCATTTTA
Source organism: Argiope trifasciata (assembly GCA_026543055.1). NCBI lineage: Eukaryota > Metazoa > Arthropoda > Arachnida > Araneae > Araneidae > Argiope > Argiope trifasciata. The sequence continues at coordinate 290,358 of JAPMOQ010059436.1, read as the reverse complement.
ATTCAGTATGTCAGTAATCCGAGTTTATTTTCTTGTTAAATGTAAACATCCCCTCCTTTCATCTTTCCTCTCACCCCTATTTTCACAAAATAAACTCATCCTAACGCATGTGTAAAAGCGCGGAGTGGTTTAGAATCTGTTGTCAAGCAATACATTATAGACGCTAAATCCATGAACCAAATTTTATACATCCAACTCTCTTCATTTTGTAGTTATCATGTTAATTTATGTTCGGACATACGGACGGACGTATTTCCTTTGATGGAATTTTGTTCAAAATTTGGTAAATGGATATATACGAAACTTCACCGATGTAGATCAAATCGTTTTTGAGTTATCTTTGTCACATACCGATGAACAGACAGACATTTCCCAGAAATGAGTTTTACAAACTTAAAATTGTGGAGCTTGGTAAAAATTTCAGGTTCAATTTTTTTTTACTATATTTTCAATTACTATACCTTCTCTATACTGTGTATATTGTCACGTAGATCAAACTCAAGAAGACACAGGAAGTAGATTTAGGCTAGGGCTAATTTGGGACGGACCTCGTCATTTTGAACCAAGGTCAGATGACGAGGACGACACCTGAACTGGCACCCCCTCTCCACACCACACCAGCGGGAGGACGTTTGACTTGACAGAGTTAACGTGCAAGAGACCCCCTCACACGACGGTTCTTCGGTAGAATCGAGTCTCGAAGCTGAAAACCTTCCGGTTACGAAGCCGAGACCTTACCAACAGGCCACCGCGGCCCCAGGGGAAGTCGAGATCAATCAATCTATTCACTCAGCGCTGAACTAAAAACCCCGTGACTAAGAGATCTTCAGCTTTTATACAAGTAGGGAAAGTTCCAGAATACCTTTCTGGGACAGAGCACTTATCTGGTAAATTAAAGAAAGATCCACGAAATAACAGAAAAATACTTAAATAATTTTTAAGTCTAGTTGGATTCGAACACATGATCTCCTGACTGAGATCAGCTTCATAACCATTCAGCAAAGCAGATGCGGCGATGTTATGTTTCAATGCTGTAATATGAAAAAGTAAAAATTTCACATGAATAAAAAAATACTTGAGTTTCCTGAGCAAAATGTTTAAACGCGAAACTAATGTTTACTTTTTTAACCACTCAATAATTTACCGAAATCGCTAAGAATAACCGCATTAACTAATTATGTTACTAATGAACTATTTAGAAATATTATCTTCCTTAATTCAGTATAAACTATTTTATTCCATAAAATCTCTTTAATAATTTGTGCAATTTTTATTCGAAGGTAAATTTTTTAATTAGTTTCTTCTTTTTTTTTTCTTTCCATCATTCTAAAATATTCTTCCATCGTAACTTTAAAAAAATTACTCCTGATATAATTACTCGTAATTTAATGAAGCTTTTAAGAACAGTTTGCTGTGGCGCTTGTAATGCACAGAATTTAATTAAAAGTTGTTTTTTTTTTTGAGTAAATTATTTCTTTAAACATTGACTCTTTATAATTTGGATTGCGCCTGTCTTATATCAAGTTCGTAAAAGTGCTCTTTATAGCAATTATTTACTTTTAAATTTCTCGATTAATTAATATTAAGAATCTTCTCTGATGCTGTGATTTTTAATTCTTTTAGAAGAAATAATTTGCTGTTACTCAGTATCAATAGATATAAATAAAAATGAATGTTTGTCTGCATGTCTCTTATGCCTTCCTAAACCGTTCATACGATTGCGATGAAACTTGGTCAGCGTATTGCTTAAAAATTCGTATCTCAACCACATCTATTTACCAAGGATAAATCTTCAAATAACTCTCCGAGGAGATCCAATAGATTCAGCAGAAATGCTAACTCAAAGTTAAAGGTTAATATTGTATATAACTAACTCAAAGTTAAAGGTTAATATTGTATTAATATTGTATATAACTAACTCAAAGTTAAAGGTTAATATTGTATTAATCTATACTTATAATAAAGCTCAATGTGTGTGTGTGTGTGTGTGTGTGCGTGTGTGTGTGTGTGTGTTGGCGCTCTACAGGCCAGACCGTTGGACCTACAGCTACCAAATTTGGTATATGAATACCTTGGAGGTCCGGAATGTGCACCTCGGAGCCCCTTTTTCGAATTTTTAATTAGAATTTGAATTAATTAAAATTTAAGCGAAATTTTGACGTTTTTCCGGTATAACTTCCGAAAATATGATCGCATAAACATGATTTTTACATCAATTTAAAGATTAAAAAATTAGCTTTCTAACGGTATCAGTTTTTTAAAATTTATAATGTAAGCTTCTATTTTTAACGAATTTTTAAAGAAATATTTTAACCATGTTTTTATCACGTGACTGGATAAAATAAAAGAATGCCGGAAGTTCAAATAAAAAAATTATCATCGCAAAATAAATCTACAGAAATGCAACTTTTAAGCACGTGACTGGATAAAATAATATTAATATAAAATGTGATATTTTCTTTGAAAAATAAATGCAAAGCAAAGGTTTCTACAATCGTTTGCAATATCTATATCATTAACTCAATAAATCTTCTTTATTTACGGTAAACCTGATTGAATTTAGACAGGATATACATTGAAGTCCCGACTCAATGGCATATTTATGTAATCGTTTGCAATATCTGTATCATTAATTTAA
>JAPMOQ010059436.1:245211-259985 GCA_026543055.1 Argiope trifasciata | reverse complement strand
GTAATAAATTTTCACCAATAATAAACCTTATAAATTTTGGAATTAATAGACCGTAATAAATTTTCATCAATAATAAACTGTAACAAATTTTGAAATTAAAAAAATCATCAATATTTCGTTCATAGTTTATTATTCAACAATTTTATGCTTAGAAATCAACAGGGTTGACTTAATAAATTTGATTTCAAAAGTTATATGAAACGGGGATTGGTATCCTAAAACTATCACGCATGCCTTCTAATAAAAGAACCATTCCTATTCCATATATAAAATAGTGGACATTCAATGCTACATTGCTCAGATTTTTATTTTCAGGAATCCACGTACAAAAATAGTGGTTCTATTTTTAAAAAATGAAAAAAAAAAAATGTTTGTGTATTAAATGCATGTCATTACCGAAAAGCAGGGTAAAGGCATTGGAAGTCAGGGAGTGTTGAAATAAGAAGTGGTTTCTGTCAAAATATCTTGCATATTCTGTAATAAAAATACTATTCCTAATTTGCGAATAAAATTGTGAATGATGAAAGTGCTCAGATTTTTATTTTTAGTCTCAAGCATAAGAATTGTGTGCTTCGTAACATTAAAAAAAATGGTGATTGTGTATTAATTGCATGTCATTAGCGAATAGCAGGATAACGCATTGACAAGCAGGGAAACATAGAAATTTTGAATGGTTCAAACTAAACTTTCTCGCAAACTCCCAAATAAAAATCTGTTCCCTTCTCCACATATTGAATTGTGAGCATTAAATGCCACAAGTGTCAAGTTTTTATTCTTAAAGTCCCGCGCATAAAAATTGTGTGCTTCGTATTCACCGATAATTCTGAATTAATTTTATCTATCGACGGATAATGTAAATTTTTTTTATTAATGGTATTTTTAATAGCTTTGCCTTTATTACTCGACGGGCGAATTCAAATTTTGCGTTAATTTTGAAACCCCTTTACTAAACAAATGAATTAGATCTTTTATGTCTTCTTCAACAGAGAGCTAAATGGCGGCAAGAGATGTTAAATTTTTCACAATAGCATGAAGCAAACATTCATATCAATATTTGAATGGTGATATGAATTCCAAAAAAGAGTGCGAAATGAAGGTTTGAGGGCTTAAAGTGCAAAACTGTAATGCAAAATTATACTTCATGAATCTTGGTAAATTCAAATATTGTATTAATTTTAGGTTTTTATTTATAACTCAGACTACGAGCTAAGATCTTTTATGATTGCTGCAACAAAGAACTAAATGATCACAAGACATTAAAAAATGTTCACAGTTGAATAATGCAAGCATTCATATCAATATTTGAATGTTGATATGAATGCCAAGAAAGGGTGTGAAATTATGGCGCAAAACTGCACGTCATGAATGACGGTAAAGGGAAATCTTGCTTTAACTTTGGGACACCGTTAAGTTGAACTTATTTTTCACCAACCCTATTTCGACTCTTTAAATGCTACCTACGAGATATCTCGTCTGTCGGATACTTCCAATTACAGGTTTCTCAGTTCTAAAATTTGTCTCTTATGCCAGTTTAGATAGGTTGAACTTTCTAATACACATCAGAAGAATACTTTTACTTTTTTCGAAATGACATAAGAGACGTACAGGAAATATCTGATATATAATTGGAAATATCTGAAAGACGTGATATCTCGTCGGTAGCATTGACAGTGTTAAACAACCATCATATACAATGCTCTTGTAAATTCTCTCTGAACGTGATTAATCAAAATCAAAACTTTTCGTCGATAAATCTTGCCAAAAGATTTATTTCCCCACAAATGCGCCGATTCTCAATATGCTAATTGCTCGCTTAATCTTAATCCGAAATCCTCTGTGTTAAATTACTGTCTGCAATTAAAAATATCTTGAAGACGAGATATTATCTTTAGCTTTGAAAAGTGTTTGACAACCATCTAAATACCAATAAATAATAATAATAATAACCAATAAATATTCAACTAAATTCACCCTGAATGTGAGTCATCAAAATCCGATCTTTTTACCAATAAATCATGCCAAACAACATATCTGGCCTCAAATCCACCAATTCTCAATATCCTAATTGCATGTCCGATCTCAATCCGAATTCACTCTCAACATAACTTACAAAATCTGAATTTTTTACCAATAAATCATGTCAAACAACACATTTGGCCACAAATCCACCAACTCTCAATATCCTAATTGCATGTCCGATCTCAATCCGAATTCACTCTCTACATAATTTACAAAATCTGAATTTTTTACCAATAAATCATGCCAAACAACATATCTGGCCACATATCCACCAATTCTCAATATCCTAATTGCATGTCCGATCTCAATCCGAATTCACTCTCTACATAACTTACAAAATCTGAATTTTTTACCAATAAATCATGCCAAACAACACATTTGGCCAGAAATCCACCGATTCTCAATATCCTAATTCTCAGGTCTCAATCTCAATCCGAAATCCTTAGTGTCCGAGATCCACTTGGACAGATGCTTCGTTCCAGATAGCATCATAATACACATAAGAATAATACACTTAAGAAGAAATACTTTTGAATGTATCTGAAAGACGAGAAATCTCGTTGGTAGCTTTAAAAGCTTTTGACAATGATCTTATACCATGCTCAAGTAAACTCGCTCTGAACATGACTAATCGAAATCTGAACTTTTCGCCAATAAATCATGCCAAACAACACATTTGGTCCCAAATCTCAATATCCTAATTGCGCGTGCGGTCTCAATCCGAAATCCTGAGTGTCCCGCGTCCACTCGGACAGATGCCTCGTTCCAGATAGCGTAAGAATTCAAATACGAAGAATAATTTTACATTTTTCAAACTAGCATAAGAGACGCTGAGAAACCTGCATTTGGAAGTATCTAAAAAACGAGATATCTCGTCTTTAGCTTTGAAAGTGTTAAACAACCATCGTATACAACGCTCTACTAAATTCACTCTGAACATGACTAATCAAAACCTGAACTTTTCACCAATAAATTGTGCCAAACTGCATATTTGGCTTCAAATCCACCGATTTTCAACGTCCTAATTGCGAAATTCTCAATGTCCCGCAAAATTTAATTCGAAATTCTCAATGTCCCGCAAAATTTAATTCGAAATTCTCAATGTCCCGCGTCCACTTGGACAGATGTGTTCCAAATAGCGTAATAATACGCATTATAAGAGCAATTTCTAATGCACATAAGAAGAATACTTTTACTTTTTTCGAACTGGCATAAGAGACCCATGGAAACCTGTAACTGGAAATATCTGAAAGACGACATATATCGTTGATATCTTTGAAAGTGTTAGACAACCATCTTATATAATGCTCAAATAAATTCACTTCGAACGTGACTAATCAAAATCTGAACTTTTCACCAATAAATCAAGCCCAAACAACACATTTAGCCCCAAAATCCACCGAATCTCAATATCCTAATTGCACGTCCGGTCTCAATCCGAACTCCTCAGTGTCCCGCGTCCACTCGGACAGATGCTTCGTTCCAGATAGCGTTCCCGTCGATACAATTGACCGGCTGCAACATTTCCATTTAAAGTGGTTGGTTTCAATTATTCAAGCCGGCGTCGGCACGAACAGCAGCGCTAATAACTTAGAAAAGCTCCTCTCGGGAAGGGGGGAGGTGAGAGCGCGTACGAAATTTAATTGGACGGACACTCTGAAGATGGACGCTTTGATCTGAGTGCCGGCTTCATTAGCGATGGTCAGTGCCTGCCTGCGAGGAAAGTTTATGGCATTGGAGTCGTGACGCATTTTTTTTTTATTGAAAGTCACTGAGGGTGCAGAGAGAGGTAGAGTGGAATTATGAAAGGGTATTAGGGTTTGAAAGGTTGTTATGAAGCTGGTTTACTCGAAAACGCGAGGAATTAGAGCGTTTGTGTCCAGCAACGTATAATGTGAAACTCATTGCAGGCATATTAAATTTTAAAAATACCGTAGTAATGGAATTAAAATTGCTTTAATACTGAATAAAACGGTATAAAATACTAAAAGTAATGAAACGGTGGAATTAAAACTGCTTGAATTTTGAATAAAATCTTAAAAAAACGTATTGATAGAATTATAATTGCTTAAATATCAAATAACACAGTACCGTAGCGATGTAACGGAAATTACTTGAATTTGTATTAAAAAGTATAAAATCTTGAAATGAAGCTTGTTTTCTCAAAAACGCGAGAAAATAAAACTTTTGTGTTCTGTGATGTATAATGTGAGGATCATTGCAAGTTTATTAAATTTTAAAAATACTATTTTAATGGACTTAGAATTGCTTTAATATTGAATAAAACAGTGTAAAATACTAAAAGTACTGCGGTGGAGTCAAAATTGCTTGAAATTTGAATAAACTCTTAAAAATCCTATTGATAGAATTAAAATTGCTTGAGTTTTGAATTGTTTTGGATAAAATCTTTAAAAAACTTATTGATAGAATTAAAATTGCTTGAATATCGAATAACACAATACTGTAGTGATGTAATTAAAATTGCTTGAATTTGGATAAAATAGTATAAAATCTTGAAAGTTCTGTAATGGTGGAATTAAAATTGCTTGAACATTGAATAAAGCAGTACAGTATTCTGAAGGGGTTGTAAGAAATAAATTAAAAATGGCTTAAAATTGAATAAAATACTAGAAGAATTATATCAGCTTGGAATGAAGCAGTAAAAATTTTAAAAGTACAATAGAGCGAAAAATAAAATACAACAATAAAATGAATGTACAGTGATAATTAAAGTAATAAATGAATTTGAAATTAAACAGAACACAATTTTAAAAATATACATAACCATATTTAAAATTAAAAACATCATAAAGGTATTTTAGAGCTTGAATTAAAATGAAAGAGCAGAAAATCTTTAATGTATGATGTGAAATTTATTACTGAACTTGGAATAAAACAGTATAAAATCTTAAAAGTACAGTAGTAATTCTGCAAAATACAGGGTTAAGACGAAGGATAATATTCTTTTCTCCTCAGCCTTACTTATTGATTATTATCAATTATTATATTTTTATCATTTATCAATCATTCTTATTTATTTATTATTTTACTTTTTAGAGATTCCTGAAACATAATGTTTATCTAATACTATAATACGGGGAATGGAATTAATAAACTCCCTCAGAATTAATAAACTCCGGTAAACTTGGGGGTCTGGGGTTTTTGGCCACGAGGAATCGATTGGCGCCGGTTTTGAAGCGCTACGGCCTAGCAGTTCGAAGTTACAGATAGGATATTTTCAAACTTTATTAGTTCGCCATAATGGCTACTTAAATTTTCAAGCGGTAACGTGCTGCCCTCTATAGCCAATATGGCGAACTAATAAATTTTTATGTTTATGCTGTTATAGGTTAAAATATGTTTCTTATGTATGTATATATGTTTGGTTTTTCTAAATAAATTTGTCAAAAATATTGAACTTCAACACACTTCAATCTTTACCTTTACTTTACCTTTGTATAGAATAGTTCCCTTTCAAAACTCTAACTTTGTTTAGAATAGTTTACAATGGTGCACTTTAACCGGTTATCTTTTCACCAATGGTTTCACAAATTTTCTTATGGCATGTATTGTTTTGATAAATCACAATTGAAAATTTAAATCTTCGAGTTAGCTTCGATACCTGTTTTCTCCGAGTGGAGCTCGGTCACCCGCTGGTATTTAATAATACGGGGAACAAGGGTAATAATTGAAAGAGAATGATAGTGGCGAAGCCAATGAGGAGGAGGGTTATGGTATGACCAGAGTTAAACACCCTCCCCCCTTGCTTGGTACAATAGTCAAAAATAGCCAACTCGCCAGCCATGGTCTTAAGCCATATTTTTCCCAATTAAGGCATAAACAATATTAAAGATTTAAATAAGGTTGTCAAACTAGAGAAAACGATAGTTTTGGCTCGTTATAGTCAACTTGGCAAAGGGGCGTTAGACTACGGTTCTCCCTAAGGTTAAGGGTGGACATATAAGAGGACCAGACATGCCTTATGGATAGTAAAAACGGTTATTGTATTAAGGTCCTTATTTAAAGAAAAATATGAGGGAAAAGCAAAGCAAAAAAAAATATGTGTGGTTGCCGTTTGTTCTTGGAACGTTAATAGCAATTAAATGCGAAAAAATATGTTTGCTGGAAGCGCTACTTTTCTCAGCTACGCCATTGTAGAATGTATGTGTATGAACTAAAATAACTGAAAGAAGGTTTGTCTTTTGAATAGTTGACTTTTTCAGATTATATATGAATGACAAAGATCAATATTTTGTAGACTACCCTTTATATTTATTACAAATGTGCAAAAATATTGATTATGAAACCATTAGATGTCTAGTCTTCCAACACTTCCGGTCTTTACAGTTTAAAAACATAAGTACACAGCACGAGTCTAGATATGGAGCAACAAAAATTTGATATCTGCTCAGAGGATATAAGGAAGTGTCACCAAATCAAAGCCAATACAAGTACGCAGCCATTTACTCTACAATAACTTGACAAAATTCCCCATTTGTATTAGGTGACTGCAAAAGTCTGATGCCTTCTATTAATTCTTCATGTATTAATTATACAAAGTGGATAATTATTACATTACAAAGTCCACTAATAATTGTTCGGTGTCTGACAGTATATTAATCCAAGTGTTGCAGACAAACATAAATAAATGTAATTTTCTCAAACTATTGAAGTTTACAATGCAAAAACACATTTGTATTAGTTGTATTACTAAAGTCCGATACCTTCTATTAATTCTCCATGTACTAATTATTCAAAATGGATAATTATTACATTACAAAGTCCACTTATAGTAGTTCGGTGTCTGTCAGTATATTAATCCAAATATTGCAGACAAACGTACCTGAATGCAGTTTTCTTTTCTAAACAGCATAGAAACTTACAAAGCAAAAACACATTTGTATTAGTTGTATTGCTAAAGTCCGATACCTTCTATTAATTCTCCATGTACTAATAATTTAAAGTGGATGATTATCACATTACAAAGTCCACGTATAGTAGCTCTGTGCCTACCAGTGTATTAATCCAAGTATTGCAGACAAACTTACATGAATGCAGTTGTCTTTTCTCAAAGTATAAAAGCAAAAAACCTTATAAAGCAAAAATACATTGTGCGAATTCGCCATTCTAAAGCCGATAATATAATTTTCAACAGAAAAAGGGGAAAAAATTTCCTTTACACTCTTGTTGATATTTTAGGCATATATACAGGAAGCGTTATATTACAAAAATTTATATCTGCACAGAGGACATAAGGAAGAGTCACAAAGTCCAAGCCAATAATAGTACGCAAGCATGTAGGCTTCCATTACTTGACAAAATTCCGCATTTGTATTAGTTGTTCTGCTAAAGTCTGATACCTTCTGGTATTTCTTCATGCACTAATTATTCAAAGTGGATAATTATAACATTACAAAATCCACTTATAGCAGTTCGGTGTCTGCTAGTATATTAATCCAAGTACAGCAGACAAACATACGTGAATGCAGTTATCTTTTCTCAAACCATAAAAGCTTATGAAGCAAAAACAAACTGTGGGAATTCGCCATTTTAAAGATAATAATATAATTCTCAACAACAACAACAAAAAAGTAGAAATTTTTTTCTTTACACCCTTTCTGATATTTCAGACATATATACAGGAAACGTTATATTACACGTTACATCAACGTTAGTCACCATCTACGACTATTTGCTTATCCAACACATGGTGGCGACCACCCGCTTTTTCTTTACAAGAATTCAGAGAATTCGTCCATTCCGTACAAATCAACTGGCAGATACGACAGACCAAAGACTACCAACAATGGTCAGGGACCATTCCACGGAATGACCACCCTATTAAACGTTCATAATAACCTACCCCGAAACGACTCCCTTGTGCCTTAGATAGGGGCTAGCCCCTGAGCCCTTATATAAGCGCCAACCACCCCTACATTTATATAGAACACTAGAAACTGGGGGCAGATTCCTCCTCGAAATTGAATTCTCCTCTGTGCGGTCCCAGCAGTAGTTGGGAAAAGCCACCTCTAATTTTTTTCTGGTCTTTTTTTTTTTTTCAGATCCGTCATACCGATAGACTCCCGGACAGAAATGATTCCGGGTGATTTTTTGGCTTTTCTCGCTTTTTATAGATATATATTTGTTGCAGGGCTCCCGGTTTGGGTTGCAACGACTAGATGGACTAAAGGTCCACAGGGAATGTTCCTTTCTTTTTCCCTCTCCCCCCTTTTTTGGGGGGGTTGGGATGGGGGGTTGGCTTCTGCCTTCATACTTCCTTCCTTGCAATTTTTTTTCCCTTTATTTCAAGCGATATTGGTGTTTGATTATTATAGGATATCGGGAGGTATACAAGTGAATGCTTTGGGAGTTGGTTTGACGAAAGAGAAGGGGACGGGGTTCGATTGATTTTTTTTAAAGGTAAAAGCTTGTAGCTGGTGGTCAACGCGTGGAACGGTGGCGATTGTTCCCTATGTTAAGCTTGGGGAGAGGGAATGTTCGGAGTGAATTACAGCTGAAAGGGACATTTCACGGGAGGTGATGACGCATGCGTGCTCATTAATCACACTTGAGAACATGATTAATGATTTAATGCGTTGAGTGCGCTAATGTGAGAAAAGCAAACATTCATACATTTTCATGGGAAAGATACAAATCTATGCAACATGCCCTAAAAATATTTACTATTTTAATTTCTGGTGCACGAAATTATACAAAGACGAAGTATGTGAGTTGCCAAAAAGGGATTTTAAAGAATCTCCACATATTTAGATTTCACTAAATCTAATATACGGAGATTAAATTTAATATTCTGTTCAACATATATTATGTGTGCAAGACATAATATACATTGGACAGACATGAGAATCAATTAGAATGTCGAAATTTCGATTCTCAACGTTTGCGTTTGTTTTCAAAGCACGAACTTTCCATTACCTTTCTTACTTGTTAAGACACTACATGTCTAAATTTTTGAGTTTTTGAAATCAATAGGTTCTTATCCAAATATTACTCGTCCTTTTCAAAAGTTTTTACATTGTTTTTATACTTTAAATCTGAAAAAAAAAATACAGTTTGCAGCAGCATAGACAATATCGCAACTCTTGTGCCAATAAAAAAAATAGCCTCCAAAAATCCTTTCTGTCTGTAGCAACTAAATCCAAAAATCCTTTCTGTCTGTAATAACAAAATCCAAAAATCCTTTCTGTCTGTTACAACAAAATCCAAAAATCCGTTCTGTCTGTAACAATAAAATCCAAAAATTATGTATGCCAAACACAATGATTCAATAGTGTTTTGAATTAGAAGATTGAAATTTTGCAAGTGATTTTTACGACACATATATAAATAAATTCTTTTTTAGAAAATTTGTCTGTCTATTTGAAGGGACATTTGAAGGGTGGTGAAGACAAATGCTTGGTCATTAATCAAACTTGAGAACGTGATTAATGATTTCATGCATTGAGTGTTCTATCGTGAGAAGAGCAAACACTCATAAATTTTCATGAGAAAGATACAAATCTATATAACATGTAATTAAAAATATTTATTATTTTAATTCCTGGCCTACAAAATTATAAAACGAAAACTTTTAATCTCAAAGTGTTTGAGTTGCCAAAAACATATTTCAAAAACATGTTGTAAAAAAACATATTATAAAAAAAACTCCGCATATATAGACTTTTCTGAACTATGAAGAATGTTTTTAGAGTTCTGTCTTTCGACAGTGTGACTGTCAAATGTCTGTTCAACATATATTGTTAGAATGTTATAGTTTCAATGATCAGAGTTTGCACTTTTTTTCAAAACTCGAACATTCAATTTTCTCTCTTACTTGGTAAAAAAAGCACATGCTCAAATTTTTCAGTTTTCAAAATCAATAGGTTTTTATCCGCGAATTTAAGTATTTCATTTTTTCACATTGTTTTTTATAGCTGAAATTTTATACTTTATTCCTGAAAAAAAAAATCCCAGTTTGGAGCAGCATAGTCAACATCATGGCTCTAGTACTATTAAAATCCAAAGAAATCTTTAAAAAAAACATCCAAAAATACGTTTTGTCTGTGAACGCAAGGATTCTAAAGTGTTTTGAGTTAGAAGGTTGAAATTTAGTGAGTGATTTTTACGACAAATTTCTAAGACGAATATTAAGAAAAATTCTTTCTTAGAAAATTTGTATATCGCTTTGAGTACAAACGAACATGATATGAAATGATGGATATTTCTTGCATCAAAAATTATGTCTACCTTAAAAAACTGTTTGAATAAAATTTAGATTTGGCATTTAAAATGTAGAAATGCATCAAATTTTGTAACAAATCCATCAAAGGCCATCCAATTTTTCCAGTTATTACAATTGGTTCACACTGTCACTCATTTATATTTATTTATTTATTTTGTTCAAATGTTCAATCGTTAATAAAATATCTTTTATTCATCCATTCGAGTTCAAATACTTGTTTTAAACGTAGTGGATGACACTGGATGTTAATACAATTTTTTTTCAAATATTAATTCATTCATTAAATTTAAATCATTTTTAATATTTTAAACAGAATTTTAGCAGGTTGTAATGAAAGCTGAGATCAACGGGCAATAACTCAATCGGCAAATTGCGAGGATTTTAGTATATCTCACGTGAAAGTGAAGAATGCGAGTTTAATTCTTGCGAAAACCAATATTTTTTGGATATTTAATAAGTGCTTTGATAATTATTTAATCGAATATGACAAGAATAAAAATTTTCTTTCCTGGCCTAAGCAAGAATTGAGTTTAGAAAAAACATTTTTTTTTTAAATATTACTTGTTGCAATTATTTTTATTTGTCTGTCTGTCAATAAGTTCAAAATTGAGCTAAATGAACGAAATTCGGTGTATGGACATAGGACTATATGTAAATTTCTGTAAAATTTTCAACGAAATCCATTCAAAAGAAATCCGGCTGTATGAGGGTGCGAATGGAAGATACGATATTCTCAATACCATAAAGCTAGTTTGACAAAATTTAGCACACGAGTTTAGTATCTGGAATATAGGTCCTTGTTAAATTTCAAACGATATCTATTAAAGCATAGCCCGATTTTGGTCGATAATTTCGCATGCAAAAGTTATAATTTAAATTGCAAATAAATAATATATTTATTTGCAATAATTTATTTGTATAAGCAATTGTTTAAATAAATAAAATTCAGTTGGTATGCTGGTGTTTCTATTAGTCAGAAAATGTTGAGGTATTTCACAATTTCAAGCTTCTGAATGGGAATAGCACCTTTATTAGAGTGTCTATGAAATTATTTTGGAAAAAACCCTTATTATTTTTTTCTGTTCTCTACAACTAAAGGTTAAAGAAAAAATATTATGTTTTTTTTTTTGCCAGCGAAGTTTAACTGATGAATAAATAAGTCAGTTTATAATATTGCAAATAAAGTGAATTCTACAAATTACAATAGGGAATTGGGATACAGAATATTCAAACATTAATATTTTTAAAGAATTAAGATCTTATAGAAATTGATTATGCTGAGAAATAACTGACCATGGGTAAGGTTTTGAAGACAATGCAGCTTAAATGCCTATTACTAATTGAAAGTGGAATATACTTTGTTCAGGAAGCCATAAACATTTTTATGCATGAAAATTTATTGAAATTAAATACAACTACTATTTGCAACTAACTAGTTACCAGAAGCGGCTATTTGATTAAAAACACTTCAAATGCAACTTTTTATACGACATTTCTTGAACATCTATAAAGAAAAGAATAAATAAAATTCGAATTCTTATTGGTTGTAAAACATTTAGAAAAAACAATGTTAACCATTTTATTCAAAATACTATTCTCAGTTTCGAATTCTTGTTGTATATTTTTGTTTCATCCTTTAAATAAGTTTAACATCTTGATTGATGATGCTTAAGCTACTTATAACATTTTTATCCTTGTTTGCAATATCCTTGAACATCAACAATTCGAGCAAATCCTCAAACTAAACATTTTGCCTTAAAATGACGCATCGTAGCTATCTAATGCTTATATTCGTCTGTGTATAGTTCAATTTTTCCCATGGTTGTTTCTCAACAACAACAATAAAAAAAAATCTAAATCACGCAAAACCTTTTCAGAAGTTTGTCTTCTGCATTAAGCGCTCTGCATCGATTCTTTATAAAACTAGTATTTATATTTCTAAGTCCTGACAAGCAAGGGGAAAGCTGATTGACATTCGAACACCGTCAACATAGTGGATGATGAATTGCCCGGATGTTGAGTTTTTCTTAAGTAAAGGTTTCTTTCAGTGTCGGTTTCAATGGGAATATATTTTAAATATCCAAACTATGCAGTATAAACCCACAAATAAACGATAGTTTAAACCAATAAAAATTTTATACAGTCGAATCCGGTTAATTGGACCACCGGATAATCGGACCAAATCTTAAAGAACCAAAACTAATCATATGTACATAAGCCTAATATTAGTTGCTTATTTGAACCAAAATTCCGTTTAAACGAACCAAAGAACGTGGCAGGGAAGATGAAAAAGAAGCCACAAGTCGTCTGTGTGCAGCAGGAAGTCCGAAAGGGAAAAGAACCAGTGGGAGGTGAGCAAGCTCTTTGTTTCTTAGAACGGGCAGCTCGGTAGTAAGTTCTATAATTTGGTAAGAACTTTTTTTTATTGTGCTTCGCATGCTGAGTATCGTGTAGATCGTTTCAAAGAATTTGTTTGTAAATTTATTTTTCAATGAATAAAGTTCATAGGCAACAGTAGTTCTTGTTTGTATGTTCGCCATACGCATGTGCTGCACAATAAAGGTCATAATGACATTTTAATATGTTACGTATAGCACGTCTCGTCTTGTAACATAGGGCATGTTCGTGTAATCGGACCAGCCGGTTATTAGGACCCAAATGATCGCTTCCCGATGTGGTCCGATTAACCGGAATCGACTGTATATTTTGTTCAGAATAAAGTCGAAAATAAATATTCAAATGTAATTATTTCACTGGTCATAACAAGTTTTTAACTGGATAATATTTTCAGGTTTCAATTCTTTCTGTCATTTTCGTAATATATGGATTGGCAACTAAGTAATTGTGGATTTTTTTTTAGAAAATCAAAGACAATTTTTTCATGGAACTAAATAACTTTATTCTGTAATGTATTGCCCATTTTGATCAATGACCTTTTGCCATCTTTCAGGCAGCATCATAATCCCACGTTCGTTAAACTTCTGGTTTTTATTAGCAAAAAACTGAATCAGGTACGATTTGACATCATCATCATTATTGAAATTTTTACCATTCAAGGAGTTTTGTAAAGATCGAAATAAAAAGTAATCAGATGATGAAAGGTCAGGACTTTATGGTGGATATGGCAAAACATCCCAACCAAGCTCCAATAATTTTTGCCGAGTGACCAAAGATGGTGTGGCCTTGCATTGTCATGATGGAATACAACACCTTTACAATTTGCCGTTTTTCTTCAACTGCATTGTTTAATTTCATTAGTTGTTCAATATAGACATCAGAATTGATCGTTCGGTTGGGTGGCATGAGTTCAAAGTAGACAATTCCTTTGTAATCCCACCAAACTGATAACAAAACATTCTTTTGATGAATATCAGCTTTTGATATTGTTTGAGTTGGTTCACCTGGCCTGCTCCACGATCTTTTCCGCTTGATATTGTAAAAAAACCATTTTTCATCGCCAGTTATCAGTCGTTTTAAAAATGGACAATTTTCATTACGTTTCTTTAGCAAATCGCAGCTGTTAATGCGTTGAGTTAAATGCGTTTTTTTCAGTTCGTGAGGAACCCAAGTATCGAGTTTTTGAACATAGCCAAGTTGTTTTAAGGGATTTTCAATGCATGTATGTGATACATGCAGCTTCTCTTCAATCTCACGTGTTGTACTGTGACGATACGAATAGATTATTGCTTTGATTAGGGCGTCATCAACTTCAACTGGACTACCAGAGCGTTTTTCATCTTTGAGTGAAAAATCACCAAAATGAAATTTGACAAACCAATTTTGACACTGCTGTTCTTTTAAGGCTTCGTCACCATAAACAGCACATAACTTTTTATGAGCTTACAATGCGCTTTTCCCTTCTGCGGAAATAAAAAAGCAAAATATGGCGAAAATGTTCCTTTTGATTTTCCATTTTTCAACGAACGTCAAACGAAAACTACTCAAAACGATCAAAAAACATTTTTTACTGATTGACAGTTTAATTGCCAACTATCAAATAAAAAAATGGGTTTTACATTTGTACTATGTCTGCAAACCTAAAAATTTACTTTTGTGCATGAGTTAGGAGGGGTTTATTTTATCAAAACAGTGGTGAGAGGAAAGACGAAAGGAGAAGAGGTTTACATTTAACAATAAAATTATCTCGGATCACTTGCGGGGGTAATTAAAACATCAAAGTTAGAAACGACATGATACTCCCATAGAAGTGAAAAATAAATTGAAATAAGGAAAAAAGGTACATAATGGGGTGAAAATCAAGGTCAAACAATGACGAAGAATTCCGGAAATGCATTCATCTTTCCTCGTTTCTACCCATCGTGAGACAGAATCGTCTCAAAATACTGAACGAACAGTGCATTTAGGATTGTTTAACAATACTGAACGAACAATGCGAACAAAGTTCAGTGTTTGAATAAAGCGAAAAACGTTTGAACATTACTAACAGTTCAACGTTTGAACAGTGAAACAACGTTCAGTGCGTTCAACAGTGCGAACAGTGAGTTCAATTTAC
>JAPMOQ010059436.1:213149-230990 GCA_026543055.1 Argiope trifasciata | reverse complement strand
CCTTTTTCATTCGTTTATTGGCTGATTATTTATCGCCATTTTTTATTTATTGGCACATAATTTATCGCCCTTTTATTTAATTTATTTTTTATTATTTTTTTCACATCATCATATTTTTATTCCACCAAACAAGCTATTGATGTTGCCATTTTTTAAAAGGACAACTTACAAAAAACAAAGAAAATAAAATAGAAATATAGCTGTTACAAATGCAAACCAAATGCGTATCAAATTATTTCAAATCTCCCCAATATACATATATCCACACTCTGTAGCAAAACTTTGTCGAAATTCATGTTCTAAGTAGGTAACATGTTTTGCAGAAGATAAACACATACGATTTCTTTTATAAGTGTAGAAGGAAGTTTTTCTGTTAATCTTTATAATTTCGAAACGCATAGAAACAGGTATTCCTTGTTCATTAGTTGAACCATCATTTAACACTGATTTAAAATGTCCTGTCCTTATTAAGTCTTTATTTAGTAAGAAACCATTTTAAATTCTATAACTTATGACAGAAATTCTGACACCTACCGTAACTCATATCACCAAGACGAGTACTACAACTTCTACCCCCATCATAAATTCAATATTAATTTATTAAAAATCGTCCCAATATTCATTGATCCAAACTCCATCGCAAAACTGTATCGAAATTTGTGTTTTAAGTTTGTAACATGTTTTGCAGAAGGTAAACAAATACGATTTCTTTTTATAAGTGTAGAAGGAAGTTGTTCTGTGGTATCCGACTACGTTCGAAGGAAAAAATTTGAAAAATTGGATTTTTTAGAAACTATTCATGATTTTTAAATGTATTTTGAATAATAAACACTATAAATACAAAAACAATTATTTGAAAACATAATATATTTTGAGAAATGGGAAAATGTGTAGTAAATGTGAATGAAATTTAACCAAAACGGTTAGCACTCTACACAAAATTTTAATGCAACAATCCTATTTTTCTTTGCACACAAGTTACAGAATACAATGATGAATGAAATGAACCAAAATCTAAGAAAGATTTTGAGATGCAAAGAAATTACGGGTAAAAATATTTGTAAATGTGCATTTTTTCCATAAA
Organism: Argiope trifasciata; assembly: GCA_026543055.1. NCBI lineage: Eukaryota > Metazoa > Arthropoda > Arachnida > Araneae > Araneidae > Argiope > Argiope trifasciata. The sequence goes on along the minus strand of JAPMOQ010059436.1, from coordinate 229,906 downwards.
TTTATAACTTGATTTTTTTAAAAACACCTATAAACGAAAAAGTATTTCACCGAAAATAAAACTTTTGGTTCATTTCATTGGTTATATTTAAAGCACACGGGGAAATTTTTATGTAAATACCTCTATTAGTTTTGGGGATATCATGTTAAGGATAGAAAGCTTTTATGCAAATTAAAGTTTTGAGAAAATTGAAGCTAAAGACAAATTTTAGTTGAAAAATCAATGATCTGGATGATAGGTCAAGCTTTTCTTTTCATAGAAAAGATAAAATGTTTTGGGAAAAGAAATGTCTGAACTATAAGAAATAATAATAATTTTAAAAAAAATTGCCAATGTGGTCGGCAATCAGTATTTTTAACATAATCAGGCTCCTTAATCTTTATAACGCATATCCGAAACGCTTAGAAACAGGTATTCCCTGTACACAAGCAAACCACGATTTAACTTTGATTTAAAACGTCCTGTCCTTATTTTAGTCCTTCAGTAAACCATCATTTAACACTGATTTAAGACGTCCTGTCCTTATTTAATAAGGAACCATTTTAAGAACTATAACTGATGACAGAAATTCTGAACCCTACCGTAACTCACATCACCGAGACAAGTACTACAACTTCTACCCTCATCATAAATTACACTCTTTCTATGAGAGCGTCACCTTAAGAAGTTGCAGAACATCTCAAAGAACTTCCATTTACAGGCACCGGGGAATCCGTCTAGTGTCCAGGGCCCGAACAAAACATCATCCAGGAAGACAAGAATCCGTCGCCTTCAGCCACCCCCTGTCTTAATCCGGGGCTCTTCCTAGGAGACAGATATTGTCTGCTTTTCGAACCGCAGTAACTTACGAAGTTAAGTCTCGGGGATTAACTCCTTTTGGAAAGAATTACGGTTAATCCCGTAAGATTCTTTAAATGAAACAGAAATTCCAGAGGGATTTGCTGGTATTGCGCTCCAAGGAATTCACCGAGATTTATTGTCTTTAAAAGCAATGGATATTTAGATTGGGGCAACTGCGAATGCCTTAAATTGGAGTTGGGAAATGTGGTTTGTGTGCTTATGTGGAAGATTCGAAAGTTTCTTTTGTATTGCAAAGATATAACAATCTTTCGAGTTTCTAAAATCGCGACAAATAATATTTTGTTAGATCTCGATATATTTTGAATATATATATTTTTTAGATCTTGATCATTGTTGAAGATATTAACAATGTGCTTGCTTTCATTCAGACACATAAGCTATATCAATTTATTACAATGACATTACTTCTTTTAACCGTGGTCGGTGATGGTTCTTAGTACTCAACCACAGTTTTCACCAGAGTTGCTGTAGCGGCGGTTCCGGTCATTCAATATTATTTATCCGTCTGCTTTCGGGTGGGTCGGAGAGTCAGTAAAATGACTTGCTTTTTGTTCCACGGGGGAGGAGGCGCTTCGTAATTACGGATAAAAAGCTTCCGATATTGTGGTTAGTTCTCACGTGGATGCACGAAGAGTTGGTTGTATGTCTCTTTCCATCAATGACTGGACGAACTTACTAGGGAAAGGGTTGTACCGTTGCCGGTGATGGCTCTTAGGACTTGATCACAATTCCTGCCAGTATTGCCACGCCATATTCATTCAGAATTATTTATTGATGTACCTTTGGACCGGTCGGATAACTAGTAATTTTTATCTAGTCGCACAAGGGGGACGCACCTCGCCATTGAGGATGAGAATTTCCGACATAGTGGATGACCCTCGCTCCAATTGAGGGTATCCGAAAAGTAAGGGGTCTGTCTCCAACCGTAGATGCAAGGAAGTACTTCCCAAGGGGAGAATTGTATTGTGGTCGGTGATGGCTTGTCTACAGGGGGAAGGATGATCTCCTCATAACTGAGGATGAGTTTAGTTTAGTTTAGTTTAGTTATATTAACGTCCCGTTTAAAGCAACACGAGGGCTATTTTGGGAGGGACCTCGAAATTTTGAACCACGGTCAGATGACGAGGACGACACCTGAAATGGCACCCCCCTCTCCACACCACACCACACCAACGGGAGGACGTTTGGCCTGACAGATTTAACGTGCAAGAGACCCCCTCACACGACGGATCTTCGGTGGAATCGAGTCTCGAACCTGAAACTCTCCGGTTCCGAAGCCGAGACCTTACCACCAGGCCACCGCGGCCCCTAACTGAGGATGAGAAACTTCCTTAATAGTAGTTGGTTTTCGCCAGCCAGATAGGTACACGAAAAGATGGGAAGCCGTCAATAACGATATGTACTTACTTGGGGAAGTATTGCACCGTGGCCGGTGATGGCTCTCAGGACTCAACCACAGTTCACACCAGTGTTACTGTTGTGGCGATCCGATCATTTGGTATTATTTATCCGTGTGCCTTTGGACGGGATGGAGAGTCAGTGATATGACTTGCTTTTTGAATTGTTCCACGGGGGAGGGGGCCCCTCGTAATTGAGGGTGGGTAGCTTTTGGACTAGTGGTTAGTTACCACCATCCTTGTGAATGCACGAAGTGTTGGTTGTATGGCCCTTTCCATCAATGACAACGTACTTACTAAGAAAAGGTTTGTACCATTCCCGGTGTTGGCCCTTAGGACTCAAATGCAGTTCCCTCCAGTGTTGCTGTTGAAGTGATCTGGTCATTCAGTATTATTTATTCGTGTGCCTTCAGGTGAACTTATGAGTCAGTAAAATGACTTGCTTTTTGACTTGTTCCACGGGGGAGAGGGCACCTCGTAATTAAGGACGAGGAGCTTCAGGCATGGTGGTTGGATCTCACCGTCCTTGTAGATACATGAAGAGTTGGTTGTATGGCTCTTTCCATCAACGACTGGACGCACTTACTTTTGGAAGCGTGTCGGTAATGGCTCTTTGGACTCCTGCCAGTGTTGCTGCTGTGACGATCCGATCATTCAGTATTATTTATCCGTGTGCTTCGGGCTGATCTGTGAGTCAGTGATATGAATTAAAAGAAAACTAAGTAATAAATTAAACCATTTTTAGTAGTTTTCATGACTTATAATGAAAAAAAAGTGCACCTTAATAAAGGTGTTATAATCTCTGCCATACCCAGCATAAAAATTGGAGGATTTGGAACAAGGCTGTGAGTGTGACGAGTGCTCAGATATAAATTTTCAGAGCCGTTCGTATTTCGTAGCATAATGAGAAAAAAAATTCTTCATGTATGTCTGTAGCTCAATAAAAAAGTGGTGGACTGTAGTTTTCATAAACGGTTTATTGTAAAACTCAACAAATATGCTAATTAGTTTAATAAGCATTAAAATACTGCAACTTTGCATCACAACCTCACTTAATAGGAGGAAATGTACACAACAGAATAAATCTGAGTATTTCATCTCCTGCTTATTAGAGGAGTAACTACCTCTGGGTCCAGCTCACACGAGAACTGAGGGGTTTCCTTCTTCTCCACCCCAGGGGGAGTTGGTGCTGCAAGTGAGTGTAAATAGGGGGGTCGTCTCGAAATGAGGATGAGAACGTTCCATCATGGTAATTGATTCTCGCTAAACATAAATAGGTTTGAGATCTGGATCCCCCCTTTGATGGCGGGAAGTACTTCCGAAAGGGGAGGTTGGGCTGTGACCGGCGATGGCCGTTAGGATTCGGCCATCGTTCTCTTTGCTGTTGTGGTGGTCCAGACATTCAAATTTTTCCGTGTTCCTTGGAGGCATTCGAGGGAGTAACGTAAGTTTACAATAGTGAATCATTTTGTTTGCACAAGTAAAAATTTACAACCAATTTATTTATTGTGTATAGGAACAGTGTCAATTAAATTAATTTGAGGCAAAATCATAATCACAGCTCAAATCATGAACATACATCTCAGATTTCAACTATTCAAATACCTGCTGCATTCATGTATTATTGAAGTGGTTAGGGAAAAGTACTTTCTAGGATTAATTTAAAAAACGAAAGTAGATACCGAGCCTGAAAAAAAGGTTTTAAACAGAATTTTATCTCCCAGCATTACGCAAAGCTAAATTCTATCAAAAAGTAAAGTCGCAAAAATGTAATTCTAAGTAATGTAAGTAAAGTAAGTCACAAAGTAATTCTAATTGGCTATCCGTAAAATTTAAATAAATTATATTTTATATATTGTGAAGGACCGGTAACACGATATTAACATTTGTTTTGGGGAAAATGTTGTTTAGCATTAGTTTTTGGGGAACTACTGAAATTAGACCATTTAGGCACCTGAGATTGTTGCCTGAAATTTTTTAAATATTGCATTAAAACAAAAAATGTAACTTGTTTCAGGTGAGAATGAGTTCTCATAATAGTTCAAACTATTTCTTGAGACGGAGAGCTATTGGCAGGCTTGATACTGGGCAGTCAAATGGAGGTGGCTCGATGATTACAAGTAGTACCGAAAATGGTATCCAGGTTGTGGAATCAATTCCAAACAAGTGGTACGATAACCAAGACTTTCACAGAGCAACGACGCCTGCACAGGATAGCTATTTGGCAGTAAGTGAACAATGGAATAGGCTGACAATGACTCCTCAACTTGCTCGTAACCTTGCTGCTGCGTCTGGAATAAGAATTTCCAGACAAACAATTTCCAGACATGTAGCAGAGAGGGCAATTTATGTCCGGCAACCAATTGAGTGTGTCCCTTTGACTGCATCCAACAGAAAAGTCCAGTTGTTGTGGTGCTGAATACATCAGTCTTGAACACAGCAAAAATGGGGGAGTGTTCTTTTCAGTGATGAGTTGAGATTTACCAAACAGAGTGACACTCGTCAAATCTTCATCTGGAGAGAACGAGGAGCTCTCTATCATCCACCCTAAGTTAAAGAAATCGACAGATTTGGTGGCATAGGAATCCTTGTCACGGTGGCATAATGTTGGGCAATCGTACACCACTGCATGTCTTCGATGTGGGTACTGTCAATGCACACCACTATATGGTGTGCATTGATCCTTAAGCCTATGTGAGGTTGTTCCAGGGTGCGTTTGGCCAGACTTCATGATTATGGACGATAATGCACGTCCACACGTATCCCAGATAGTTGATAATTTTCTTGAGGAAGTGGATATTTGACGTATGGACTGGCCCTCGAAGTCTCAGGATCGCAATCCTATTGAATATGTTTGGTATGGTCTCGGAAGAGCCATTGCACTGCGTAACCCTCCTCCTAATGACCTCTGAGAGTTAAAAGCCTGTCTTTTGGAAGAAGGGGCTTCGTTGCCCCAAGCATTTATTGACACCCTCATAAACAGTATGAAAGCTCATTGTGAAGCCTGTATAGCAGAGTAAGCCGGGGATACACGACCGTCCTTTTCACAGATTTGGTCATAAATCAGACCTCCGACCCACTGTGGGACCACACTCCCCCATAGCCAAGAGGATGCGTTTCCCCTTCGACCCCTCTTAGACTCTTTGATGCCTGGGCAGTTTACGGACAAATTGTTGGTAAAGTCGACGGACATCAAGAAAGACCAGAAACCGCAAGAGGGGTCAAAGGGCGGCACGTGGCTCGTCTGCAGACGGGTATAGGCCGTGTAACCTCGGCTTTATGGTGGTCACACTCCATATTAGACAGGTTTTTCCCGAGATAAATACATTTTCACTTATTCATAGTGTATCACTTTTTGATATACCCTCTTTCTTAATTCCCAATTAAAATCTTTTCCCTGTTGTTATGTGCCTATGTTATTTCTTTTATTGCATTGTGCCAAATTTCGTGCCAACACAGTGAAGAGTTTTTCATTTTTTGCAGATTTTAGGTTTGTGACTTTAATTTTGGACATGGTTGTACATAAAATAAAACCAATCGGGTAGGTTTCCCCAAATCTTTCTTGCATGCTTTCCAAGAAGGTCTTTTTCCAATAAAATTAAAAATTTTGATTAAAGCTGCGAATACCTTATATGGATATGGCATGGGTATACAGCAGTTACGAAATACAGAACTCGAGATTTAATATTGCATTTTTTATTAAATAAATCGTGCTAAGGGGCATTTTAGACGTCTTTTTTTGCCGATCAATTGATATCAAAATTTAATAAAAAAATTACAGTTATAGGTACAGTTAAGATAACATACCAAATTTCATTAATTTAAGTTAAGTTAATTAATTTTCATTAATTAATTTAAGCATTCATGAGTTATTGCTTTGACATGCATGCGAAAGAACCGACGGACATACAACAGCCGTCATTGTCAGAGTTCATCTGGACTTAGTTAAATTTTTTATACATATTAAAAAATATTTTAAATATGTGCCATATTTCATTTTCTCTATCTCTTCGTGTTTTGTGAATATCGAATTCAATCGTATTTGAACAGTCAGAATTTCTGTTAATGGGTATCGTTTAAGGTTTGAAAAAAACTTCGAAATTACTTTGAGCTTCATGAAACAGGTATAGCTCTACAGATAACAATGTTTGTTTATATTTTTATACATGCCATACAGATATTCACAATGTTTTTCCTTTTCAATTAGTAAACTCATGTCCCTGTGAGTCCAATCCATAGTCACAATTTGTTTAAATATTCTTCTCCCATCCATTTAATAATTATTTTACCAAAACATTGAATACAGTCATGTAGGATTTGACACCAATGGGATTCTCTTTGGACATACCTGGATGGTTTTGTCGCCTCTTGCTTTTTAACTTTTTTTCCTGCCTGGATAAGCACAACTTATAACACTAAGTTAGATAACTTAGTGTTATAGGCATGAAGGCAATGGATGCCATTATGTTATATTTATCTCTAAGTTTGTTTTAAGTTATCCTGTTCATAGACAGGCGGGAATAATGCCAAACATAGAAGGTTCAAAGGGGGCTAAAACACGAAGAGGACGGAAGATCTTTGATGAATGTCATAGGTGCAAGACATATCTCCCCCAATCATATTCTTAAATACTTATATTTTATTATTTTTTAGATTCTAAGCGACCCGCTATTGTTTTCGCACTTTTTAGAGTCCTGTTTCATGGAGATGGTATAGTTACCTTATACCACGTGGGATTAGAAACAACAACAACAACATTAAGATACGTTATAATCTCGAATTCGAGTGTTCTCCTCATCATAATACTTTCTTTATGTATTGAGTATAAATAAGTAGAAAAACATGGTTATTAAGAATAATTCAATAACTATGTAAAACATAACCTGATTCAAAAATACCATGTAAATTAAATACATTGAAATGATAAATTATATATATATATATATATATATATATATATATATATATATATATATACAGTGGGTAAAAAAAGTCTCCGTACGCAGATACGAATGCAAATCAAAGCTTAATTTGTCACACAAAGTTCATAATGATAAAAATGAAAACTGAAAAATGAGTTAAAACTAATATTATTTAATATTTATTCACATTAAAAGGATAATAATACTGACAAAATTAAATAATAAATCTTAAAAACTCAAAACATGCCGTAAAAATGGAACAAAAAAGTCTCCGTACGGTGCCCTAGCACACGAAAAAAGTTTACAAAAATGCAAAATACATTTAACAAATATGCATTTAATGATCAGTGGGCCCTCTTTTGGCCTTTATCACCTCTTTTAGACGTTGAGGCATTACGCCTACAAGTTTTTTTTGTTGTTTCTGGAGAGATATTACACCAAATACTACTAATGGCACTTTTGAGCTCAACTTTGTCTTTTATGTCATATTTTTTAAGTTGTCTGCCAATTTCTACCCACAAATACTCAATGGGATTTAAATCGGATGTCTGGGGAGGGCTATGAAGTTGTTGTTTAACATGGTAAAGGCACCACTCTTGGCAAATTTTAAAGGTGTGTTTAGGATCGTTGTCCTGCTGCAAAGTAAATCCAGTTCCAAGTGATAGTTTCTCTGCACTGGATAACACATTTTGTTTAAGAATATCCAGATATCCATATCGATCCATATTTCCCTCAACGAACTGCAAATCCCTACTCCAGAAGCACTCATACACCCCCACATCATAACACCGCCACCACCGTGCTTCACAGTTCCGCATAAATTCTTAGTTAGCATTTGTTCGTTTGGTTTTCTCCGCACCATAACTCGGCCATCTGACCCATGAATGTTAAATTTTGATTCATCGCTAAAAAGAATGGATTCCCCAAAAGATAATGGCTTGCTTACATGCTTCTTTGCAAACTCGAGGCGTTTTTTCCTGTTGTACAAACTTATATAGGGTTTCCACCGGACAACACGTCCATGATAACCACTTTTTTTAATGACATTTCTCACGGTTTGAGTTGAGACTTTAATGTTGTAACCAACCATTAAATCATCTGCCAACTTCGGTGCACTAATTCGTGGATTTTCTTGAACTTGGCGTAAGATGTTTCTTTTATGCACGCGATTTAATTTTGACGCCCTCCCGGATCGATCTCTATCCTCAAGTGAATGAAGTTTACGATATCTTTCAATGATACATTGCACAGTAGACTTCGATTTTTTAATCCTTTCACTAATCCTTTTCATGGATAATCCATCATTTCGTAATTTAATCACTAATTCCCGAATAGCTCTGGGAACTTCCATTTTGAGACGATGAAGAACAAATTTTAACTCAACAACTGTCAAAATGTTGTTTTCTTATCAGTGATTAACTTTCTGACGTCAAAGTTTTACTGCGGGCCTGTTTTAAACACTTCAGAAAGAATTTGCATAAAGCGTACGGAAACTTTTTTTGCACTGCAATTTTCAATATACCTTAGATATTGCAAATAATATGCTTTTCTCGTTTTTTAAAAATGAAAATTTACAAAAATCTCTTTCTATAGACTTATACTAAACACATATAGACAGTATTTAAAGAAAAAATGCAATACTTTACAAATTATGCTCATTTATTCTTAAATTTCGTGACCGTACGGAAACTTTTTTTACCCACTGTATATATATATATATAAATGATTTCATGTAACCACACAGAATAAAGTTAGGGATAAGTATAAAAATTATATTATAAATGATTTGACATTTAAATTTAACTTCAGAATTAAATAATTTAAGACATGAAATAATTGCAACTTTGTTTGTACTATGAGGTTAGTCATAACAGCAACTTTTTTCTTAAGCATCCATGTCTGTAAAAAAGAATTTTTATTGACATTTTATACACAATATTCAAATGCACAAAAATCAAATCTTTTCCGAGTTGTATTCTAGAAAATATTTAATCAAATATTTCCTTCCTTTTCATTTATTTACTGTCTCGAACCCTTGCAAACAGAATTCACTTTTCCGTCTTCATTCAAATTCTTTTAACAAACCTTTTTAGCAATAACTAAAAGAGTAACAACTTTTGCTGCCAGCTACAACATGTTCAAGTCAATTCACGTAACCATATCTGTTGAATTAACAACTGAGAGCCGATATTTAAACTTGACTACATCAAAAAACACTTTTCTAGCGACCATTTAATGTTTTTAACATTGCAATAAATGTCAAAACAACGGCGAAAGTTTCTCATATCAATTACAATTGAAAAGAGCAGCTGAAAAGTCGCTCCATTACCGCATCTGCCTAATCTAAAAAGCAGCAAAAATCTGTTGGAAAAACATGCCAACTTTTAACGCCAAAACACGAGTCCGCTACACAGAAAAAGATAGCAGAAATAAGGCGGCTCAATCAATCATAGGTGCCTGCCACTACGATTTTTTTTCTTCTTTTATCGCCAATTTTTATTTTATTTTTTAAATATGCACCTTTACCACGATTGGCTGACATGTCTTCAATGATAATAGGCGCCAAAAGAACGTGCCCAGAAAGAAAGTGTGGATCGAGTTAGGGGGGAATGAAAGGGGGTCGTATTTGGGTGGGAAATCAAACATGAAAACGTTATAAGAAGAGGCAACTGACGATCAAAATGGCTTCTATGTTGGAGGATTCTTTACGGTGATAGTGCCCGCATCAGAATCACGATTCCTTTTTTCCTAAGGAGTTTGATTTCCTTCCCGCCTTTTTTTGTCGTCCCCCCCTCTTTTTGGGGGGAGAAGGGGGAGGGAAGTAAAGTGCCGAATATCGTCTGCGATTATGAAAACGAGCCGAGAGAGATGAAACCGGTGACTTGGAACTTTCGACGTGATCGCTTGTTGATGCCGATTGTAGGCACGGCGTAGGTTTAAGATGGCGTAGGTAAAAAAATATTCCAAGGGTTGCAGGATATTTTTGGCCTACCGTATATTTTCTCGAACTTTTTTCATTTGCAGTTCTTTTAAGAACTCTTCCTACCCTAATAAAATCCTCGATTTTTTAAAAATATAATTTTTACTGTAGTATAAGAATAGACATAATGGGACTCGGAGGGGATATTTACTGTTCTAAATGTAAATCGTTCTATCCATGTTCGGTAATTATACATTTACATAACAAACCTAAAAGGAATCTAAAATGGAAGTTTGGAAATTTAATCCAAAATACAATATCGGCTAATGTTTGATTGTAAAAAAATAGTATTTATAAAAAATAATTTAATTTAGTTTGCACTGCATCTGTATGTCTATCTATGTATATATATATACGGTTTTTTATATTTTGTATTATTATTTATTTTGCTTAAAATTTAGGGCCACAAACGGTTTCTTGTATCCGGGTTCCTTCATAGAGAAAGGACTCGAGTTCAAAAATAATAAAAAATCAAAATTTTCATATGTCATTGATGTGCGTGATTTTGTTTGTGCTATTAATGACTTCAGAAAAATTACAATCCATTTTCTTTTTCGATACTTATTACAGCAAGAGCGTTTAAGCATTATACCCATATTCTTGACCGAAGATAATGCTTTATTTAATTCACTTACAACCCAAGAAATGCGAATCCAACACCCTACCAACCAGGTTATCTTTCCCCTCATATAAATGGACGAACACTTAGAAGACCTATAAAACTCGTCAGCTTTGCAAAATCGTAAATTTGTATTGATTTTATGTTCTTTAACAATTTAATTAAAAATAATTAAATATCTGTAAACAATTAAAGTTAATCCTTGTAATGAATTAAAGAAAATCAAATGCAATTGTGTATATAATAGTTAAAAATATTATAAACTAGCCGCCTTTGGCGACCAGCTGGTTCGCCATGAGTAAAGCGTTCTAAAATTTTCAATTAAATCACATATTCATTAGCCTCGAAGTAATTTCGGGCATTGATTGACCAGAAATTAATATTTTCTTTAAGATGACGGGCGGAAAGTTCTAAAAGTACACCTTTTCCTAATAATATTCTTTAATTTTATAAATCAGTTAGTTTTAACCATCGATTATGCTTCCAAAATATTAAAAAAAAAATCGGTGATGTTGCCAAAATATTAAATATGTTTTTTTAAAGAAAGCGAGAAAGGGAAAAAAAGTATTAAATTAATGATACAGATATTGCAAACGATTACATAAATATGCCATTGAGTCGGGATTTCAATGCATATCCTGTCTAAATTCAATCAGGTTTACCGTAAATAAAGAAGATTTATTGAGTTAATGATATAGATATTGCAAACGATTGTAGAAACCTTTGCTTTGCATTTATTTTTTAAAGAAAATATCACATTTTATATTTCTTTTATTTTATCCAGTCACGTGCTTAAAAGCTGCATTTCTGTAGATTTATTTAGCAATGATAATTTTTTTATTTGTACTTCCGGCATTCTTTTATTTTATCCAGTCACGTGATAAAAACATGGTTAAAATATTTCTTTAAAAATTCGTTAAAAATAGAAGTTACATTATAAATTAAAAAAATTGATACCGTTAGAAAGCTAATTTTTTAATCTTTAAATTGATGTAAAAATCATGCTTATGCGATCATATTTTCGGAAGTTATAGCGGAAAAACGTCAAAATTTCGCTTAAATTTTAATTAATTCAAATTCTAATTAAAAATTCGAAAAAAGGGCTCCGAGGTGCACATTCCGGACCTCCAAGGTATACATGTACCAAATTTGGTAGCTGTAGGTCCAACGGTCTGGCCTGTAGAGCGCCAACACACACACACACACATTAAGCTTTATTATAAGTATAGATAACAATAGTTATTTTTTTAAATTCAGATATTAGTTATAAGCAAGTAGAAGAAAAACAATTGCAGTGCAGATTTCAAGGCAGTATATAACGAAGTTAGAGATCCTGAATTTTATTTATCAGCATTTTTAGCTATGCTCACATTTCACCTGTTTTATCTCATAACGTCCAAAACAATATTCACGAGAGCTTATGAAAGTTTTTTCGGACGAATTAAATTCAGTCTTTTTTAAGACAGAAAAATTAATTTAATCTAAATTTAAGAAATATTTTCTATTCAAGTTTGTGAATTTTCGAAAACTGGTGATAATAATATTAAATTGAAAATCTCATAAAGAAGTTAAAAACCGTTAAATTATAGGAACAGAAATATTATTTTTGTACAGGGAAAATTTTTTGCAAATTGTCTGAACACGTCAATAGAATTATATTAAATCGTTTGGTTTCAACAGATTTCTTAAAAATTAAATATTTGCTCAGACTTTTAATTATCGTCTGTAAGTAGATTGTTTTCTTTTATTATAGGGTGGGCCGTGGTGGCCTGCTGGTAAGGTCTCGGCTTCGGAACCGGAGGGTTTCAGATTCGAGACTCAATTCCACCAAAAAAATCGTCGTGTAAGGGGGGGGGTCCCTTGCACTTTAAATTTGTCGGGTCAAACGTCTTCCCGCTGGTATGGTGTGGTGTGGAGAGGGGGATGAAAGTTCAGGTGTCGTCCTCGTCATCTGACCCTTGTTCAAAATGACGAGGTCCGTCCCAAAATAGCCCTAAAGTTACTTTACAACGGGAGTTAATTAATTACAGCGGGAATTTAGTTAATATAACTAAACTAAACGTTCATTATAGGATATTTGAAGAGCGGGAACAAACACAGGTGTCGTCCTCTTAATCTGATCGCTATTCAAATTACGTGGTCCATCCCAAAATTGCCTTAGTGTTGCTTTAAAATGGGACTTTAATTTAATCTACACTAAACTACATTTTGGTTAATTATCAAAAATTCATATGTTCTGATAATTCTGCACATTTTCCCTATGCACGATAAAAATAATAACGAGTTTCTGTATAAATCTTATTCAAAAATGTTGGAAAAAAGCCTTAGGCATTTCCAGTCAGTGTGCATAACTCCAATATATATTCTATATCTTACCATGGATATATTTATTTCAATATCTGCCAGTACTTCAGACGCGTGTATCAATTTCCATATATATTTATTTATTCACGCCATTTATATAGATTCCGGAAAGAGGTGAAAAGTTTTTCTTATTTTCTGCGAAATGTGTTTTTGTTGCTGCATATTCAGATATACGAAATATGCTCTATAGAAAGAAATGTGAAACTCTCATATATTTTGTGTATATGTGTACCTTTCTCCATACGTTGTATATGTTACAAATTTTCTCTATATTTTGGTACAATATTTTCATATCTACATCTTCACTTTCGAATCTTACCATTGCATTTCATATCTAGATATTTCTTTGGAAATATGAAATATATTTGTATGTCTTTTTAGTCAACTTATAAATATAGTCGCGCGCGTCTTATCAATTCCATGTGCAAGTCATCTTGCCTTTTGATGGGATGACTCGCCTTCTTATCTCTTCTGGGATTGGTACAAAGGATTTCAAAATTAAATCGAATCTTATGCTCTTGAGATTGAAGTGTGTTCGTCCTGTCATTTGGCTAAGGCGATAATGGAACAGTGTTGGCCCTTATGAATCTGTACAAGAACTGTTTTGAAGTGGCCTTCGATGAATAAATCCATCAGAAAGTCACTGATTGATATCTCTATAAGGAAGTTATTGAAGATAACTGCCTCTGAATAACATTGTGCATTCTGGAGGTTAGAATTCGGGTCCATTGTGTCCTTATATATATATATATGGGTGTGTGTGTGTGTGTTGTTACGAACCTGTGGTTTTGCTTTCCCGTCATAATACTCTCATCGTAAGGAAGACAGATTTACAGTAGTCTGCATTGAACAGTGAATGGATGTGACGTCAGTGATCCCAGAACATGGCAACTTGGCGACGAATTTGGAGACTTTGGAGACAAAATAGATATTATTCGAAACATTAAGAATTTTCTAGATTAGTCCATTAGGAGCCGAGATAGATCCAGAATGCTCCTGAGTGGTCCAGAAGGCTTTTAACCCCGCTTTCCATCAATATATAAGGCAGACAGTCTGTGAAGAAAGGAGAAGCAGAATCGAAGCAGCATGGAATCGAGAAGCAGCACAGTCTGGTGTTCAATTGAGAAGACAAGAAGAATAATCGGTGGAGAATCGTGAAAAAGCGTGGTGGATTTGAATCGAGTAGACCTGAGCTGTGAGGTCTTGGAAGCTGAACGAAGTACGGCAATGGTCGACCGAGTAGACTTAAATAGAGAGGTCTTGAACTGATTAGTCCTGAACGGAGAACTTCTGTGGGGCGTATTTTGACGAAGCCCATGTCGTAGCTCGTTGTGTCGTCGTCGGAAATGGAGCTGTCCTGAACAGAGGAGTAGTCCCGTTGTGTGAAGTAGTGAGTCGGCAGAGAAGGCAAGAAGAGACAAAAGACTAGTTTCAGCCTGTTCCAGAGAGTACCTGAGTATATAAAAGAATCCCTTGAAGATTCCCTCTCCTTCTGAATCCTGTCTTACCGCTTTGTGAGCTGTGGATGTTGTCACTAAGGAATTTCCGTCTGAGGACTACTGTTGCTATCGTGGGCTACTATCTACCTTTCACTCCTGACACACTATGAAGCAACCTCTTTGACATTCGAACAAGCTGTACTCTTCTAATAACACCTATAGTTTTCAGTAGATCAATCCCGCTGGTTACCTTCCGTTTGAGTTCATGAATTTTCATAGTATTCGTTAGATATGCAAATCCTTATGGAATTAAAACTAATACCATTATTTATCTCAAATTAAAACTAATATCATTATTTATCTCTTGTTTCATACTATGTCAAACGATAAAGGTTCCGCTAGTTATATAGTTGAGATAAATAGTAGTGATGGTGTATATTTTCTCCAGATTTGCATACCCAACGAACTCTATGAAAATTGATTGACTCAAAATGGAGCGGGAACGTCTCAGTGAAGTCTCCAACTCAGCGGGATGGGTCGACTCAAAACTGTTGGCGTTATTAGAAGAGTACAACTCGTTAGAATATCAAAGTTATTGTTCCATAGTATGTCATGCTTTGGCATTCTAACAAGTTGTACTCTTGTAATAATACCAATAGTTTTGAGTCGACCAATCCTGTTGCCTATCTTCCTTCTCAGTCAATAGACTTTCATAGAATTCGTTGGATTTGCAAATACTTTTGGAATTAAAACTGCCATCATTATTTATTTCAAATATATAATAACTAGCGTAACCTTTCACTCCTGACATGCTATGAAACAACCGTTTAGACATTCCAACAAATTGTATTTTAATAACACCTATAGTTTTGGGGAGACCAATCCCGTTACTTATAGTACTTTTATGAACTTTCATAGAGTTCGTTGGATATGCAAATCTGTGGTAAATTAAAACTACTACCACTGTTTATCTCAAATATATAACAAACGGAACCTTTCTCCCATGGCATACTATGAAGCAACCGCTTTGGCATTCTAACAAATTTTACCGTTCTAATAACACCAATAGTTTTGAGTAGACCAATCCAGCTGGTTACCTTCCTTTTGAGTCTATGAATTTTAATAGAGTTCGTTGGATATGTAAATCTGGGGGAAATTAAAACTACCATTACTGTTTATCTCAAATATGTAGCTAGCGGAACCAATCCCCTTTGATATACTATAAACACCCACTTAGACAAACAAACTTTACCCTTTTAATAACACCAATAGTTTTGATTGGACCAATCAGGCTGGTTATCTCCATTTTGAGTTTACGAACTTTCATAGAATTCGCTGAACATGTCAATTCTTATGAAATTAATACTATCTCTACTATTTATCTCAAATATATAACTAACGGAACCTTTCTCCCATGGCATACTATGAAACTACTGCTTTGGCATTCTAACCAATTGTACTTTTCTAATAACACCAATATTTTTGAGTAAACCAATCCTGCTGGTTATCTTCCTTTTGAGTCAATGGAGTTTCAAAGAGTTCGTAGGATTTGAAAATCCTTTTGGAATCAAAACTACCATCATTATTTATTTCAAATATAAAATAACTATCTGAACCTTTCACTCCTGACATACTATGAAACAACAGTTTAGACATTCCAACAAATTGTATTTTAATAAAACCAATAGTTTAGGGGAGACCAATCCCGTTGCTTATAGTACTTTTATGAGCTTTCATAGAGTTTGTTAGATATGCAAATCTGTGGTAAATTAAAAGTACCACCACTGTTTCTCTCAAATATATAAATTGTGGTACCTTTGAACCATGACATACTACGAAACAACCACTTAGACATTCTAACAAGCTGTACTCTTCTAATAACACCAATAGTTCTGAGTAGATTAATGCTTCTGTTTATTTCCATTTTGAGTCTATGAACTTTCATAGAATTTCTTTGATCGGCAAATCCTTGTGGTATTAAAACTACAACCACTATTTATCTCAAATATATAACTAGTGAAACCTTTATCCTCTGACATACTATGAAACAGACGTTTTGACATTCAAACAAGTTGTACTAACTACCATTTTGACATTCTAACAAGTTGTACTAACTACCATTTTGACATTCTAACTAGTTGTACTAATTCTCGCATTGACATTCTAACAAGTTGT
>JAPMOQ010059436.1:193082-204595 GCA_026543055.1 Argiope trifasciata | reverse complement strand
TATTTTAACAAATAAACTTTAGAATCTTTTTAGAAGAAATAAAAATCACTGCAAAAATATTAATGAAAATAAGACAGAAATTTATCATATCAAAAAATAAATACTGCATAGTTCATGTTCTCATCATGGTCAAAGAACGGATTATCGAAAAATTGCACATTTTAAAATCGTTTGTTATAATAAAAAGTGAAAGAAAAATTCCATGGAAATAAAATTAGTGCCATTAGAAAGATAACATTTTAAATTTCAGAATAGCATAAAAATATTTCTTTACTGCTATATTTCTACCAAGTTAATGAAGAAAATTTTCTACAATTAATTTCTATTTAATTGAATGTTTAATTAATTTTTGCTCATTAAAATGTTGACAATATTCTTTTTCTTCTCTGAAATAATGTGTGATAAGTTTGAATACTGTCTTTGCGAAGCCGTAATGATTTTTTTAAATCTTTTTTATTAACACTAAGTTTTTCTGTAAAATTTTACTCTAATGTTATTGCATAAAAATTTTCTAACTATAATATTCTTGAATTAATTTCTATTTAATTTAATTTTAATTAATTTTTACATCAGGAAAATTTCGTCGGTATCCTTTCTTCTTTTAGAAAATAACAAATGTTCTAAGTTTGGTTGAATTCGACCCTGTCTTTACATTGCCATATGATTTTTATTATCTTCTTTATTAACATCAAGTTTTTCTGCAAAGTTTTAGGTTGTTGTAGGAAAATTTTCTAACAGTAATATGCGTCTATAAATTTCTATTTAATGGAACATTTAATTGCTTTTACAGCATTAAAATGTCGATAGTATTCTTTTCCTTCTCTGAAATGATGCATACTAAGTTTGGATACTGTCTTTGCATAGTTATATGATTTTTACTCTTTTTTTTTTATCAACGCTAAATTTTTCTGTAAAATTTTACTCTAACATTATTGCAGGAAAAGTTTCTAATACTAATATTCTTTGATTAATTTCTATTTAATCGAATGTTTAATTAACTTTTGCGGGCTTTAAAATGTCGGAATTCTTTTTTTCCTAGGAAATAATGTATACTAAGTTTGGATACTGTCTTAATATAGCTGTAATGATTTTTACTATATTTTTATTGACACTAATCTTTCCTGTAAAATTTACTGTAATATTACTTTATTTACCCTAACGTTATTGCAGGAAAATTTTCTAACACTAATTTTCTTCGACAAACATGTATTTAATTGAATGTTCAATAAACCTTTAAAGCATTAAATAATCGAAATTTCTTTTTCTTCGTGGAAATAATGTATGCTAAGTTTGAATACTGTCTTTGGATAGCTATTATTTTAATAATTATTTTTTACTAACACTAATTTTTTCTGTAAAATTTAATTCTAACGTTATTGCAGGAAAATTTTCTAACGTTAGTTTTCTTCCATTAACTTATACTTAATTGAATGTTTAATTAACTTTCACAGGATTAAAATGTCGAAATTATTTCTCTTCTCAGAAATAATGCATACTAAGTTTGGATATTGTCTTTGCATATCCATAATGATTTTTACTACCTTTTTATTAACGCTAATTTTTTTCTGTAAAATTTTACTCTAACGTTATTGCAAGAAAATTTTCTAATTTTCTTCGATTAACTTTAATTTAACTGAATGTTTAATTAAGTTTTGCAGCATTCAAACTTCGTTAGTATCCTTTTACCTTTCGGAAATAACGAATGTGTTAAATTTGGTACAATTTGATCTAGTCTTCGCATAGCCATAATGACTGAAATTCTTTTTCACTAACTCAGAGTTTTCCAACAGAATTTCGCTAGCACTAAATCTCGTAATTTAATTCTTTTATCCGCATCAAAACCTTGAATTCTAAATCACTGATGCTTTAAATAGACTTCACAAGATAATCACTCTCAGCTGAATAATATGTTTACATTGAATACAAAATATCGTCTTCCCAGATTCAGCTTATCACATTTCATAACCACGTTCTATTTTTGCAACTAACTATCCCCAAAATATCGTCTGCACTAAAAATATAACATGCACATAAATATAACAGAATCCTCTATCGCAAACAACTCCCACGTTCCATAATCGAACCTATCACAGCCATCTCTACGAAGGGGATCAACTCTTTCTTCCTCCCACACCTACACCCCCTCTTCTGTCAGAGATTCATGGGAACAATTCACTCACCAACTTCCTTCAATCCCTTCGACCCCCTTCTCCACCCACCCCCACGGAATATAGTTTCTCCTCCTCCCCAGCGTGTAGTTTGTCACTCCCGTTAAGATCTTCAATATCCGTATTTAAAGACGACAGAAAGGGGGTGGAGGGGAAAAAAAGCAGACGATTTTCAGAGTAGCCGGATGCGGATATGAGGCTAGGCATGGAATGATCAATTTTTATTTCATTCTTTTTTTTTCCTTCTCCTCCCTCGAATTACATCGCACTAAATTTCCTCGGATGGCAGAACCCTGTTCTCTCTGGTGAATCCATAAAAGTACAGTTTTTTGTCTCCTGAAGGAGTGTTTAAAAGTCGAACATTTTTCGAATAGGAAAAGGGGATGATGTATTGATTGATTGGATAGGAAATTTTTCGTTTTACGCATCAAGTAAATTAAATTAAATATTAATTTTCTTGAAGTCACAATCACTGATTCTTAATTCTTTGAGGGCATATGATTATATTTAGAATAATTTTTTTAATGTTACAAAGCTGAGATTTATGACATTTCAAAACATATAAAAAAGATAACTAAAAAGAAAAAAATATGTGGGAAAGTCATTAACAGATTACGGAAAAACTTGAATGACTGGACCAAAACAACACCAATACTGGCTGGAACTCTAGTCGAGTCTTAAGGACCAGCACAGACCATGGTACAACCCTTCCATTAGGAAGTACCAGGGTGGAGAGCACCGAAAGTAATATGCACCGAATATTACTTTCCTTAACTAATGAAATATTAATATTACACTTTTCCAGTTTATAAAACAGAAAAATATGAATTTAATGAAATAAGGAAATACTGCATGTGGAATTAAAATGTGTTTTCACTACCCAATGCCCAAATAAATCTATTCCTCTTTACCTTAATTTCAAAACTGGTTAAAGAAAACGAACGACCGATTGGCTATATGGGGAAATGGAACTATTTTGAATTTCTTTATCAAAATAAAAACACTGTTGCATGTTGGGTATTACATTAAAATTGAAAAGAAATGTTTAAATTAGAGAAAAAATTATATAGAAATAAAAATGGATTTAAAAGACTTTTTTTTGTTTTAAATTAGTGGAAAAATAATTTAAGAGCATACAGCTTAAAAGAAACTTGCTAAAAAAATTCGCTTGGTTTTTAATTAACTGCATTTTAATTAATTTTTTGGGCTTTGGAAAGCTGACAGTCACATTCTTGTTCTGAAAGGCGCGTATGAAATATTTCAGTAAGCTCGGAGAAAAACTATGCATTTTTTGGGCAAAAAAAATTTCATATTATTCATATAAATATCATGAAAGTAAATATTATTTTAAATAATTATTCCATAAATTTTAATAAAAAGTTGCTCGATTAAAATACATATACAGAACTTTTGTTCTTGCTAATTCTAATTTGATTAATAGAAAAAGAAATGTCAAAAGCAAGATTTAATTTTAATTTTGTTTTAAGTATACAAAAACAAAATTAAAAACCAATGAAAATGGTGCCCCAAAAACTTCCTCGCATCCTCTTTCATAAATTTGTCGTGCCTTACATGGGATTGGAATATAATAGTTACGGTATATTTACTTTTGGAGAGAATTTAGCATTTGTACTAAATCTATCAGGTCAGGCTTGGCGAGTTATTTGGCGATTAATCCCTAGCATACGATTAATATCATCTAACAATAGAGTTTGTGCTTTAAACATATTTTTTACAGCAGATTGGAACAAAGATTGGATACAAAACTTCACTTGTAGGGCTATACCAAACTTTATATATTTAAATCATTGCACTTTTGAATTACTGCGTTTCTGAAAGTACAGACAGACAGACGGTTAGTTCCCGTCTCATTTTGCTCTGGAACTATCATATTAACATATATTCGAACATCTGGACAGACGGGGTAGACAAATAAAAGTAATTATTTTGATTTTTATGGATGGCGATATTAAATAAATCGTCTGTGTATTAGTTATCATTTTTATTTAACTAAAAATAAGCTTAAAAAATACAAGTAATTATTTTAATTTTTGCAGATGGCGATATTAAATAAATTGTCTGCGGACTAGATATCATTTTTATTTAATTAAAAATAATCAAAAGAGTTGAAATGGAGTAAACTTTCCTAAAACATTATCATTGCTATGATATATTAGACTAGATGCTGGATCATTTTTTAAAGCAATACCAAAATAGCTTTAAATGTTATTGTCAACATGCCCATACAATATTCCAGCAAATTACAAGAACATTTATCTCTTTAATGTTCAGAATAAACATTTTCATGTTAAAACATTTCCTGCACAATTATTTTTTCAATTCAACATATAAAACAGGGTTTGTACAGTAGGATACGGAAAAGGCATAGTGTTTTTATAGCATAAACAGACCATTTTAATTTCTGAACTGAAAAAAGATTTTACATCAACTTTATTCGATTTAAACAAAATAAAAGCAATTATTTTGATTTTTACAGATGGCCATATTAAATAAATCGTCTGCGCTCTAGTTATCATTTTTATTTAATTGAAAATAAGCGACTAAGTTAAAATAAATTAACGTTATACATTATTATGTTATGATATATCGGACTAGATGCTCGTATCATTTTTTATTTATTTATTTTTCTGAAAACAATATCACAATAGCTTTAAATATTATTGTCAACGTGCACATATAATATTCCAGCAAATTACAAGAACATTTATCTCTTTGATATTCAGTAGAAACATTTTCATGTTAAAACATTTCCTGAACAATTTTTTTTTAAATTCTACCTATAAATGATTTGTACATTAGAATACAGAAAAGGCATAGTGTTTTTATAGCATAAATAGACCATTTTGATTTCTGAACTGCCAAAAGATTTTACATCAACTTTATTCGACTTAAACAAAATAAAAGTAATTATTTTGATTTTTACAGATGGCGATATTAAACAAATCGTCTGCGCTCTAGATATCATTTTTATTTAATTGAAAATAAGCGACTAAGTTAAAATAAAATAAATTAACGTTATACATTATTATGTTATGATATATCGGACTAGATGCTCGTATAATTTTTATTTATTTATTTTTCTGAAAGCAATATCACAATTACTTTAAATGTTATTGTCAACGTGCACGTATAATATTCCACCAAAGTACAAGAAAATTTATCTTTTTGATATTCAGTAGAAACATTTTCATGTTAAAACATTTCCTGAACTATTCTTTTTTTAATTCGTCATATAAAAAATGGTTTGTACAATAGAATACTGAAAAGGCATAGTGTTTTTATAGCAATTGAATTCGAAGAAGTGCTTTCATTACAATGCTAGTGTCTACGTGATCACATTTTGATTATATGTGACTCCATGAAGAAATGGTTAAGCATTTTCATAAGTATGCGGTGTGGGTAAAATAAAAACACGAAATTAAATGTCATTCTGAAACGTGACGTGTGATTCAAGCATGACTTTTATTTTCTTCCATAAATATTATTTTCCCTTGTCGGTTTTTTTCCTGTCTTTTTTGTTACTATATATTCTACTTATGCTTTTTCCCCTTTCAAATAAACAGAAAGGTTTTTTTTTTGTTGCTTTATATTAAAAAATATTTCTTTCAATTATATTCAAGATTATTATCTTTACTTAAAAATAGGTAATTTCTTATTATCTTTATATCGAGTAATTTTAAAATTAACCTCTTTATTGTTATGTCATACGTGTATGGATTTATCTCATTTCGATAGTTATAAGCAAAAAATAAAACATTCATAACGGTTATAATACAATATTAAAATTACTTCAAACACATAGATAAATTAAGTATTCGATGGATTTCCATTTGAATCAAAATCAGGAAATATTCACGAAATAGAAGATTCATCTTATTAGATAGTAAAGAAAACAAAACAGTTAAATGGTTAAACATAATTTTGTACGTGAATTAATATGTTAAAAATAAGATTTATCAAACAAAATATATGAATAGTATATGAACGTATTTATTGTAATGCAGTAAAAAATTATAGTCGTTTACATTTAAAGTAAATTTTAAGTTAAATAAGAAAGTTTATTAAAAAATTTTCAAAAACTATTATGAATATGAAGCCTTTGTTAACTAACTATCTAATTGTTAAATAATTAAAGTTTTTGTTAACTATCTATTTTGTTACTTGACAAAATGAATAAATAATAAATAACTTATACACATAGCTATTTAAGGCAGTATATAATTATCATTTTTTAAACATTTTAAAGTAAATTTAAAGATAAATAGAAAATTTTCTTTCAAGTTTAAAAAAAAAAATTAAGAAAATGAAGCTTTATGATACTTTTTATTGCTTAAAAAATGCATAAATACAGTATTTCAGTATTTATTGTGTCTTAATAAATAATTGCTGTCTTTTATATATAAATAAATTTAAAGATAACTATGAAAGTTTTCTTTAAAAATTAAAAAAAAATCATATAATGAAGCTTTATGATTCATTTTATTACTTAACAAAATAAATATATTAATAACATATACAGTATTGAATTAATGAAATATATAATTACCGGATTTTTTTACATTAATTAAAGCAAATTTAAAGAGGAATGGGAAATTGTCTTTCAAAACTTTTTTAAAAAACATAAGAATTTCTTACAAAATGAAGTTTTACGGCACATTTTGTTAACTATAAAACTAATGTTTTGTTCAAAATAGATCCATAAATAACCTATACACATTTATAATGCAGTAATTTTATATAATGCAGTAAATAATTAACATCTTTTATATTTAAAGCTAATTTAAATATAAGTAGGAAAGTTTTCTATACGAACAAAAAAAAAGTTCATAAAATGATGTTTTATGTTCCATTTTGCTACTTAACAAAATAAATATATTAATAATATTTATAGTACGTATAAGGATATAATAAAAATTATCTTTTACATTTAAAGCAAAATTAAATATAAAAATTTTCTTTTAAAAATAAAGCTTTATAAGTAGATTTTTTACTTAACAAAATAAATACTATTAAGTACTTACATTTGAATTTTCTTTTTATTATTATCTAAACAGAATGAGATTTAACTTGAGATTTAACAGAAATTGTTAAATATGAAGCTAAACAATCCAAACTCTTATTCTCAGAATTTATATTTCTTAAAAATATTGCAGCATAATTCTTCTTGGAACTATTTTTTCATTTACATAAATATATCATTTTAATTTCTAAATTATCAAAAGATTTACATCTACTGTATAGCCTTTATTTGCTAAAATAATAGACCAAAATACTTTTAACTCAAACAATTTTTTCTTTTTAGCTATGATTAATTTAAAATTTCGACATAATCTCATTGATAAAGTGAGATAAATGAGAATTTAATCCCGAATGACAATCCAGAAACACTTTTTTTTTCATAACTAAATAATAAAACATCTTTTTAAATGAGAGATACCATTAATTATTAAAACGGAAAGGTATAATTATAAGATAAAATAAACTATAAAATGAGCATTAAACTCTCATTCTCTGCCATTAAAAAGATCGTTTAATTTCAAATTCCTATTCAACAGCTGTCTCAAAAGAATAAACTATCAATTAGACGTCGAAAAAAAAAAGAACGAAAACAGATGAAGATATTTTTCTAATGGAAAAAAAAAACACACACACACAAAAAAAAAATCGAGAACTCTTCACCAAGCCTTTCCGAGCGTATTTACCAATGTAAATATTTGCTCGTTAATCTAAGTGAATTAGCAGACGATATTTTTTCACGCTGCCAGAATGCTTTCTTTAAAAATTCATCGAATGGAAGAATATTCTAGGATTAAAAATTATATAAAAGAAGAAATGACCAAGAGACGTCTGATATTTGAGTGCATTACAACTTATTTCGTGACACGCCATTGTGTAATTTAATTCATTTCATTTGGAATTCAATTATGAGAGGAAGGCCACCATTGATTTCTGCTGAGTCAACAAAGCATTTGACAGATAATTAAAGTGCTGATCCGATGGAGCACGGACAAAAGAAATGTTTCTAAGTGATTGCAGGAAACTTTACTTTCTTGGCTAAAAAGGAAAGAAAAAAAGAGTTTTAATTAGCAATGCCAAGATATTTTTAATATTTTAACTGAAAGATTTTCTCTTCATACTAGAGTTAAAATATTCATCTATTATATATGAGTTCTTTTAGTTAATCTAACGTACTGTTATCTACTGTAAACAAAGATCTATAACAAATTGAAATTAACAATTACTTGAAATTAATTTTTTTATCCTTGCTTTATAAGATTCTTCGTACACGAGTTAAACATTCGTCTATTATATACAGTGTCTCACAAAAGTGATGGGACACTTGTGCTTTACAAAAGGAAAATGTAATAAAATAAATAAATAAACATGTACAAATTTTTTGTGGGTGTATTTCATACTTAAATTTTGTAACAATTATTACATAACATACATTTTGTCAAAATATTAAAATATTAATTTAATAAAAATATAATTGTTTAGAACGGAGCAAAAATTAGCTCACATAAGTGATGGGACACCATTAGATATGCAACTAAAATCGTCTGAAATAAGCAATAAAAATATTTTTTGGG
Organism: Argiope trifasciata; assembly: GCA_026543055.1. Classification (NCBI taxonomy): domain Eukaryota; kingdom Metazoa; phylum Arthropoda; class Arachnida; order Araneae; family Araneidae; genus Argiope; species Argiope trifasciata. The sequence goes on along the minus strand of JAPMOQ010059436.1, from coordinate 195,816 downwards.
GGTTTTATTTTTACTCAAAAGCAATTGGCAATAATTTATAAAATCGTCTGCAGTATTTCTCTCCAGATTGCTTTGGAATTTTTGTGTTTTTTAGCTCTGTGCAGCCATGAATGCTAAACGAAAAGAAACTTCGCCTGAAATTCGAAAAATAATTATTAATTTGCATATTGAACGTGGAAAATCTATTAGAGAAACTGCTAAAACAGTTAATTTGAGTCATTCAACAGTTTTCAACATCATTAAACGATATAAATAGAATCATATGATTCAGGATAAAAGAAGACCTGGCCGACCATCAAAGCTGTCTAATGGATTAAAGCGAATTAACGTTCGAATTATTAAAAAAAATCCAAGAATGAGTGCTCCTAAAGTTGCTGCTGATTTACAAGCATTATATGGAGTAATTGCTAATCCTGAGACTATTAGAAGAGCAATTCGATCTGCTGGATATCACGGTAGAGTAGCCAGGAAAAAATTCTTCGTAAGTGAAAAGAATAGAAAACTCAGACTGGCATTCGCAAAATCCTACATAAATAAGAATTCTGATTTCTGGAATAAAGTTATATTTGCTGATGAGAGTAAATTTAATATATTTGGTTCTGACGGTAGAATCTTGGTGTGGAGAAAACCCAGGGAAGAATTTCGTAAAGAGAACTTGGTGCCAACAGTAAAACATGGTGGAGGAGGAGTTATGGTATGGGGGTGTATGTCGTCCGCTGGAGTCGGTAATCTTGTTTTTATTGACAGTATAATGGATCAGTACAAGTATATCGACATTTTACAGCAAAATTTGAAATCTTCAGCACGAAAATTGAACCTTCATAACGATTTTAAATTCTACAAGGATAATGATCCCAAGCACACTGCTTTGAACGTTAGACTCTGGCTGCTGTATAACTGTCCTGAAATAATAAAAACACCACCACAATCTTCTGACTTAAATCCCATAGAGAATATTTGGCAAGAATTGGAATCAAGAATTCGCAAACACACCATTTCTTCAAAACAACATTTAAAATCGGTGCTTCAATAAGAATGGGGTAAAATCACTCCAGAAATCACAGAAAAATTAGTCAAATCCATCCCAAGAAGATTAAATCATGTTTTAAAAGTAAAAGGAAATCCAACAAAATATTAAAACCATTTAAAAAGTAAAATTTTTGGATAAATATTTGATGGAAAAGTAAGTGTCCCATCACTTATGTGAGCCATTTTTTTGCTCCTTTCTAAATAACTGTTTAATTTATTAAATTTATTTTAATATTTTGACAAAATGTATGTTATGTATTAATTGTTACAAAATTTAAGTATGAAATACACCCACAAAAAAATTTTTACATGATTCTTTATTTATTTTATTACATTTGCCTTTTGTAAAGCACAAGTGTCCCATCACTTTTGTGAGACACTGTATTAGCCCTTTTAGTTAATCTAAGTTACTGTTCTCTGCTGTAAAAAAAGATCTATGCAACAAATTGAATTTTATTATTACTTCAAATTAATTTTTTTATCCCTGTTTTATAAGATTCTTCACACAAGAGTTAAATATTCATTTACTATATATGAGTTCAGTTAGTTATTCTAAAGTACTGATATCTACTGTAAACAAAGATCTATGCAACAAATTGAAATTAACAGTTACTTCAAATTATTTTTTTTATCCTTGCTTTATAAGATTCTTCACACAAGAGTTAAACATTAATTTGTTATATATGAATTCAGTTAGTTAATCTAACGTACTGTTATCTACTGTAAACAAAGATTTATGTAACAAATTGAATTTAAATTCTTTGAAATTAAATTTTTTTACAATTGCTTTATAAATTTTAAACTGTAACTTTAACTATCTTGTAGCGGAATGTAGATCATTATGATTCTTTTTGTGGAAGCAATAGGACATATGTTTTGGGGAACATTTTTTATATATGAATTCATTTAGTTATTCTAACATATTGTTCCCCACTGTAAACAAAGATCTACACAGCAAATTGAATTCAACAATTACTTGAAATTGATTTTTTTACCCTTATTTTATAAGATTTTAAACTGTAACTTTAACTATCTTGTGGCGGAATGTAGACCAAACTAATGTTAATTAATTAAAGGCCAAAACTGTTTTATTATTTCTGGACGCAACTAAAATTTTCGTCAGTTTATTTCCTTATTTTTTTGACAATTTTCATTTTTTATTATTTTTTGTTAGAGAGCTATTTGAGTGCAATTTCATTTCGGCATGTGTTACGAACTATGGTTATTTATAAAAAAGTAATAAAAACCTGTAGAAAAAATTGTTTTCCGATAAAGAACAAGACGGTAATATAAGAGAAAACGGTAAGAATAACGGCTGGTAACGGCTTATTATTATGCACGAGTTAAACGAATGTAAAGCTGAAAGATAAATTATTTTGAATATTTTCTGTTAATTCACTTTAAAAATATTTTTGATTGTTAACTGCAACAAATTTGATTTGTTATAAATTACGTGGTGGCCCGAGATTGATTCTGGCGTTGCTCAGGTAACCGTAGATACTGGAGTCATCAATATTTAAAAATAATAAAAAATAATAACGGAATGGAATTACGAAGTTATGTTTTGAAGTATGAATTTCAATATTAATTAATTCTTTAAAATAGTAACGCCCATAAACAGGTTAATATTTAGCAGATATGAAGAATTCAAGGAAAGTTTTGATGATGTAGAAATACAGAAATATGGTTTTTTGAAAATTAATAT
>JAPMOQ010059436.1:172802-192682 GCA_026543055.1 Argiope trifasciata | reverse complement strand
GTTCGAGTGTGGCGCAGACCCCACGAAGCCATGGACCCAAACTGTCAGCAAGGCACTGTTCAAGCTGGTGATGGCTGCATAATGGTGTGGACAGTTTTTACATGGCGTGGACTCGGTCCTCTGGTGCAACTGAACCGATCATTGACTGTAAATGGTTATGTTCAGCTGTTTGCAGATCACTTGCAGCCATTCATGGACTTCATGTACCCACACAACGATGGGATTTTTATGGATGACAATGCGCCATGTCACCGGGCCAGAACTGTTCGCGATTGGTTTGAAGAACATTCCGGACAATTCCAGCGCATGATCTGGCCACCTAGATCGCCCGATATGAATCCCATCGAGCATTTATGGGACATCATCGAAAGGTCCGTTCGTGCCTAAACTCCTGCACCATCCACACTTTCACAATTATGGACGTTTATACAGACAGCATGGCTCAATATTCCTGAGAGGACTTCCAATGACTTGTGGACTCCATGACACGTCGAGTTGTTGCACTTCGCCGGGCAAAAGGAGGACCGACACGATATTAACAGTCGTCCCATGACTTCTGTCACTTCAGTGTATAAAGCACACTTCAATGCATTCTAAAAATGAAAAGTTATTACGATGTCCAATAAATTTCTTTCCTATTTCTGACATGAAACGAAAACATAACATTCACTGTTCAAGATATTGTTTATTTTCTTAAACAAGAAAAGGAGAACGAACAAATGTTCAAACAATGTTCAAAGGAGATAGAAGGAGATAGTGTTCTATCTCCTTCGTTCGATGAAAATCCAAGCTTCGTCTCCAGTGACAAGACTGATTAAGAACGGATGCTTTTGCACGATGAGTAAGAAACTTTTGCGACAAACTAATATATATAATCAAATCAAACTTTGAATTGCATTGAAAAACAGACAATCACGGCTACATTAATCAAATCGTTGCTCATATTGCAACATATTTAAATACCTAAAAAAAGGCGGACAATCACGGAAACAGTGCCTCAAAAATATAATTACTCCTTTACCTGCGTTTGTAGCACATTCATAAATTCGCAATGACCGAACATTCATTATGCATGATTCAAGAGTTACACACGTGAAACCTAATCAGTAAAAGGGGGAGACAAAAATGTTTAAAAAAACGCACACAATTATTCTGTAATAAAGAATTTAAGGGAGTGACTCATGCCTCCACCCCACAATCAAACAGAAACTCAATCATCTCGCTTCAATCATTCTTTGATTAGACAACCCTTTTCCCCAACCCCCTGGAAATTGGAGCGCGCGAAATGAGCAAAAATAAAGTAAACCTTTAATTCTGCGACAATCGAAGACTACAAAAGTATTAATTTTCTCTCTCTTGTTTTCCATCCCCCCTTATGATCTCACGCTCTTAATTTTTCACGGTGCGTCCCCATCCCCCTCTCTGCAACCCCTCTCCACACACACGAGTTGAGGAATTAGAGTGGGGAATGAGTGGTGGAATATTGCGTGAGGGATTTTTCCGTCGAAGAATGTAGGGAATTTTCGAAAGAATGAGAGGGATTTCCGACAAAAATTTATAATGTTAATTTGTTGATCAAATTAGTTTGGTAATTAAAAAGTATAATGGGGAAAATGAACGCGGCCACCGGAGCAGCAGAGCGAAAAATGAGAGGGCAGCAATTTTTCGAACGCGTGTTTTGCTGCGAATTCTTGAGAGATACGTAATTATGCCTCCATATTTTGGAATATTAAGCTACATAATATTCTACATTTTTCATGCTAAAATGATGCCTTTAGATATCAGGCAGTTGGTGAAAGCTATTGCGCAGTTTTTACTTTCTCGTGGGAGAGCATTCTATTCGTTAACCCTTTGCATTCTTGAAAGTAATTCGATGCATAATTATTGTTTTAAGAAGAATTTTTCTGGAAAAGAATTCTTCATCTTCTTACAACTCTGTAGGTATGCAAAGGGAAAGTGAATTCTCGGTAAAGAAAAAGTATTTCAATTGTTACCCTTTGCATTCTGAAAAGTAATTCGGAGCATAATGATTGACCTAATTAAACGGACTCGTTTTTTTGCTTTATAAAATAAATACATTTTATTGTTTAAAGGTGCATTCTCCTGAAAATGCATTCTTCATTTCTTTTCTTCAGCTCTGTAATATGCAAAGGGAAAGTATGCTTTCTTTGTATAGAGAAAGTATTACAATTGTTAGCCCTTTGCATTTTGAAAAAATAATTCCCGATTTTTGCTCCAAAAATTAAATATATATTATTGATAAAGGTGAATTCTTCATTTCTTTTCTTCAGCTCCGTAATATGCAAAGTGAAAAGTATGCTTTCTCTCTAAAGAGAAAACATTCTATTCGTTAATCCTTCGCATTCCGAAATGTAATTCGATGAATAATTATTGACTAAATAAGGCGGACTCGTTTTTTGGTCCAAAAAATTTATATATCTTATTGTTTAAAGATGAATTCTCCTAAGAATGAATTCTTCATCGCTTCTCTTCATATCCGTAATATGCAAAAGGAAAGTATGTTTTCCTCTGTAAATAGAAAGTATAATAATTGTGAATCTTTTGAAATTCTGAAAAGTAATTCGATGCATAATTAATAACTGAATTATGATTTTTTGATTGTGCCCCAAAAATGGATATATATTATTGTTTTAAGTAGAATTTTTCTGAAAATGAACAACTCTGTAGGTATACAAGGGAAAATAAAGAAGAAGCATTAAAATTGTTAACTCTTTGCATTCTGAAAAGTAATCCTATGCATAATTATTCACCAAATCACTTGATATTGCTCAGTTATTCATAATTACTCCCATGCATAACTATTCATAATGACTTGTTTATTGCTCAAAAAATGTATGTATTATTGTTTCACGTTGAATTTCTCTGAAAATATAAATAAACACACAAAATTTGGAAAAAAGGGACCCAAGTACTCAAATAAATATCTATACTTGAATTGAAAAAAATTTTTTGACTCTTCAAGATAGCTAATTCCTTAAAATCTGGCTCAAATGTATGATACCATTCAGGAACGATTAAACACATTTTAAACCGATATCTTCCTTCATGTCCTACTTTGCAAAACAAAATTGCGTACAGCGCCATTCCCACCGACCCTGCTAATAAATTTTTGCCTTTTTTTTTTTGTATGTCTATGTGTGTGTGTGGAAAAGAAATTTCTATTACCTCCTTTAAACTATTACCAAGTTTGATAACGTTTGGTCCATTAGTATTCCTTTTCTGACCATTTCAAAGTGGAACTTCAATTATCACCACCCTATACTTCTACTGATGAAATAATTTTCTTATTCAACGAGTGATTTATTTCAAAAACTGAAATCGGCTCTAATTTTAGATTTGAAAGGCGTTTTAAATTTATTCTGTTTTTCTAAATAATAGAATTTTAAACGAACCAAAACCCTGTCCTAAATTGCTTAGTTCCGAAAAGAAACTTATTTTTCATCATTCCGAAATGAACAAGTTTGCAAAAGCAACGCCAAAGACAAAAGCTGCAACAAAAAAGTCAATATAAAACCCCATGACGTCACTTTCAATCAAAACCGAAACTGCCAAGATGATAAAGAAAAAGACGACATAAAAAACAAAAGCTGACTTCACATCATCACTTGTTGATTACATCACCTCGAGAAAGCAATTTTTTCCCTCGAAAGATTCCCCAAATTCCCTATGGAAATTCCTCCCTTTGAAAAGTCAGCCGATTCCTAATTTGAATTTTTCAACACTAACCCTCTGGCCTTTGTCGCGTCATTCTAATTCCACGGTCCATCCCTTTATTTTGTTCTTCTTTTTCTTTTTTTCTCCCCACTCCCCGTCTCTTTTACTCTTTACCGCCATCTTTGTTTCTACCGCTAATGAACAAAAGACACAAATCACACCACACAGCTTGTAAAGTTGGCGTCTTTTTATTATTATTCTTTTGTTTGAGCCGGACAGCGGTTGCTTTAACCCTACCGCCACCGCGCGCGGTGGTGACGATGATTCGTAATTTGATGAGTGTTCGTCACTTTTGAGAAGTATTCAAAGAGGGGAGGGGGATTGAGGGGTGTTGAATAGGGGGTCTGTGCGAGGGTCTGTCCGTCGCATTCTATTATAAATTCAATGGCGCTGGGCTGAGTAAGCACAGAGTTGCATAATGGGTCATTGGCTTGAAAACGCAGTCACGTTTTTTTAATGTCCAACCTTTTTGAATTGATTTGTCAAGAACTCGCATTTTGGCAATAGGTATTTTTTTCCCCCTCTTTGTCAAGTGCTTTTGGGTACATGCGTTCTCCTCCCTCCCCCCCACGTTGCAATAAGGGTTCTGTCCCCTGCTCACAAACATTTATAAATCGCTTTTTTTGTATCAAATCGGTTTTAATTTTTAAATATTTGATTAAAAAAATATGGTATCGAAATGTTTTTTAAACCTTTCTTTTTTTTAAATAAATCCTATGAAAAATGCGTTAAAAATACATATTTTGTTTTGCATCTAGTTTGTGATTAAGAAACCGTTTGAAGACAATTCGTAAAAACGGACTTTAGTTGACTAAAAACACAATTCAGTTTTAATTCTTAAATACCTAATTTTAAACTAATGATTTTAAAATGCTTTTTTAAATAATTTTCATTTTTTTTGAATAAATTGTTTTAATATACATTACAATTTTTTATTCTGTTTTGCATGTAGTTTGTGATTAAAAAACGGATTATTGACAACAACAATATAAAATACATTGTTAGCAGCTTTAACTCAGCTTGGTTCGCAATTCACAACACTGGACTTTAGATGATTGGAAACTCAATTCAGTTTTAAATCGTAAATTCCTGATTTTAAAATGCTTTTTAAAATGATTTTCATTTTTTTGAATAAATCGTTTTAAATTACTTTACAATTTTTTATTCTGGTTTGCTTATAGTTTGTGATTAAAAAACATATTGTTGACAATAACAATATATAATACATTGTTAAAGGCTTTAACTCACCTAGTTATATTAACATATAACTAAGTGAGTTATATGTTAATATAACTGACTCAAACCAAAGTAGAGTTCAAAAAGCATACTTTCGGAAAATATTCGTCTGTCTGTATGACTTTGGCGTAGGCAACTCCAAAAAATCTTGAACTAGACCGATGAAATTCGGTATACGGTTTTTATGTCAAATTTGCTGATCTCTGTCGAATTTTGAAAAAATTCTGTGTAAAGGATGTCCATTTGTCTGATTCTTCTAATATAAACTAATATGAAAACTACAAAACGAAGGTAGTTTGATAGATAAAATTTGATTCTCAGAATTAACATCTATATTGTATAGCCAAATCCAAAAACGGGTTGACACTCTGTCTGTCTGCCTTTACAGAAACATGTGCGCTTTGTAATTCAAAAATGGGATTACTTAAAACTATCAATTATGGTAAGGGATTTTGTGACTACAGTTTTGCATACAATTTTTGCAACTGCATTTAATTCAATTTCTGTTAGGTAATTAATGGAGTTATAAATTATTTTTCGCAATGTTCAGAAGAGGACTCACCGTATCACAAAAATATCCAATCAGTCACTAAGAAAAAGATGTAAAATAAATTAAAAGTACAAAAATTCGCATCAAAAACAGTTTAATAAAGCATTAAAATAGGCCTAACCGTCTCTTCGGTAGTAATTGCTTTGGTCCGCTTATAGAAATTGTAAGTTGTATCTCACAAAACTATTAGGTTGGGGAATAAGTTTGTAGCGTTTTTATCAAAGACTTTTATTTAAAGAAAATCATTAGCAATAATAATCAATTAATCGATTATGCATTCGCCATTGCTATTTACGACCTTTTCCCACCTCTCAACCAATTTGTCAATGCCGTTCCACCAAAAATCGCCTGGTTTAGTATCGAAGAAGTTGTTGAGCCAATTTTTAAGGTCTTCTTTATTGTGAAGGTAACGCCCATCATATGGTTCTACAGGGAGCGGAAAAGATGGTAATCCGACGGTGAAGGTGCGGAGAATACAGGGATGCTGAGTGACCTCCCATTCGAACTCTTGTAGTGCGGCCTTGACGACTTGTGCAACATGAAACCTAGCGTTGTCATGATGGTATATGGTTTGACCTTGTCGATCGATGTCTTTTCAGTCGCATGGTCTCTTTCACGCGGTATATCTGGGCTATGTATAGCTCCTTGGTGAGCGTGACATTCATTTCGAGTATTTCCCAGTACACCATGCCCTCCCATTCCGAGGGATGAGTCGTCGACGTCAAAATCGCCATTTTTGAACTTGGCAAACCATTTACTTGCTGTAGACTCGCTTATGACAGCTTCTACGTATACGTTGCAAATGTCCCGTGCTACTTCAGCAGCGTTTTGGCCTCGATGTAAAACGAAGGGAAAAAAAAATGTGTAAAAAATGTTGATTTTTACCTCCTGGATATTCCATTTCTAAGCCTTAATAGTAACTAAAAATTGAATTACTCAAAAAGATCATCTCAAATTAGCAGAGCAGAAAGAGCTCTATCGAATGAATTCCATACACTTTGTTAAACAGCAAAAAAAGAAAAAAATCATTGTAAAACAAAGAAAATATAAAAAAACCCACACACTTATTCCTGAACCTAATAATTATATACATTAAGCGATGTTTTATTTTAATTAATATTATAAATTAGAATATATTGTATTTTTATTGTTAGAAGCTCAGATAATTAAAATTTCCACAGTAAATTCCCCTTTCATATGCTTATTAGTTCAGACAGTATTAATAATACTGAAAACTTTCCGTCACAAAGACATAATAGTCAGAACACGTTGAAAACTTTTTGAAATATGGAATGTATCTCGTAACATGAATGCTAGACCAAACAAGGAACTTGTTTTAACGTTTTGGAATAAATTATGATCAAAGTAAACATCCGAAATCGTTTGCACATAGTAAAGTTTAATTAAATGTATGCCTTTCATAAATTAAATTTCTTAGTGTAGTTATTGCCTTGCTATGAATGTGCTACTAGTTAAACAAAGCGAGTGATAATATATGCGTCAATATTTGATTTAATAAAGCTAAGAACATAACACTTGACCAAATATTTTAATAAATTGAAACTGCAGGCGACGCATTTAAGTATTTACTTTTCGAAAATTTTGAGATGGTTATTTGATTGCGACGCGCTTTTATTAGGTATGTTTTTAATTCTGTAGAATTTTAATCAGACGTTTAAATTTATTTTTTCTGAATGTCATAGGTATATGGACAAAAATGGAAATCCTTGATTTGGTTATTTTTAAAGATAAAATGCAGGATTTAGAAGGAAAATGTTTAATACCATTTGAAAACGATAATTGAGAAACTTATTAAACATGGGCAATAAAAACTCATGGATTATTTTTACTCATTTATATAATTTAAATTTTTTGTTTGTAAAAAAGTAGTTTTGTAGCTTTCTTTCATTCACTTCTTAATATATTTACATATTTATGCATTTTTGGAGATTTACTAAAGGAATTTTAGTATTTTTTTTAATTTATTTATTATTTAAAGGGTTAATTTAATTTAATTTTGATTCTATTCGAGTAGCGACATCTGGTAGCTAATTAAAAAAATTCAGGATTTTATAATATTTAATAGTAATCTGTATATTTATGAAAGGATTTTTTTTAATTAAAAATTATCTCTTAGCTCACAACCATCGATCTTTTTTCGCCACTTCTTATTTCATATCAAAGTTATGTCTTTTATACATGACATTAGTTATCGCCTATGCTTTACACTCGTCATTTTTGAAGAAAAAAAAATCTCCAAAAAATTCTTCAGTCTATATTTGCTAAGGATAAAATCATCAAGCCACAGTTTGCACATTTTTTATTTCATTTTTTAATCATCCTAAATATTTTTAATTTCTCGTATAAAAAGTGCACAAAGAGAAATTATTGTAATCGTGAAATGTCGAACTCGAGTCTTGATGAATCTGATCATACCTGACCTCAATTAATCTGAAAAGTGCATTTTTCTTCATTATGTCTGTCTGAGAATACGCTAACTCTTTAAATTAGGTATATGAAATTTGGTACATGGGCTTGACATTATTGATGTTACCTATGGCACTTCACAAGCCCACTGACAGAAAGCTGTCAGCGATTTAAACCGAAATCAGCTTCCGTACTGTTTTCAGTAACGTCAACTAGGGCCAAGAGTACGACTTAGCTACCTCATGACTCACATTCACTTGCACAATCCCTTTTTACATTGAGGCACATTACCACTATTCACAGATAGAGCACAGAATAACAACCATGCCCAAACAGGGACTCCCAGATCACGAGGAAGACATGCCACCCCTGAGCCAAGACGCCGGCAATACTTAATGCTGAATTTATGGATTAATGTCAGATTTTATAGAAATCTATTCAGAATTCTGTTTGCCTATTTTATCCAAATGCAAAAAATGCTCATCACTAACAAACGTAAATAACAAAAATTTGTCGCAGTCATTTAGCATCTCTAATTATTTTGTGTCAAATTTTGAAAAAAATCCATCAATCCAGAATTTGATCGTCTATCGGTTTGTCCTTTTACAAGAATGTAAATACAGCGACTTAAATATATGCAATTATTTAAATATATAATTTCGTATATGGATTCCAATTGAAAGTGACTTTTTTTAATTCTCGGTTTGCACATAGACAGTTAGTGGTAACTCCCAAAATATTCTTTTCTAAGCAGCGGAGATCTGAAACATGGAAAATTCATCAAAATCTTGGGTTAAAAAACTTAAAATCGTTTGAAATGTTATAATTTTGAAGGATAAAATATTTTTCTTCTGTATATTTCATGTGCAAGAAAATAGTAATAAAATAAATCTATTGATTAGTAACTTAACAAAAATTTATTTTCGCAAAATGCTACTAATCATATTGTTCCCCACTACTGGGCTCGTTTGTAATTGGTGTATGGTATGGAAACAATCAGCAGGCCTCGACAACGAATGATAACCTTTATTAAATACGAAGACACTATAACAATGATGACAAATACACAGCCGAGACAAACAAATGAAGCAGACAGTAGCAGAATTACTATTCGACTACTGTACACAAAGCGGCCACCAGACAGAGTCCAGCAGCAGAGGAAATCTTCGGAGCTTCGATCTACAGTCTCTCGAAACAGCTGAAATTCTCTACTGCCTTCTCGCTTTAGCTGTATCCAACTGCCGACTCACTACCACACGACTAGCGGCTAACCACACGGCATGAAGCTGCTTCAACAATAAACAACGGCATTGCTTGAGTTCTACTCAACGCTGGCATTCCCCCATTGCTTCGCTATCTTCTCAAAGACTCGTTCCTTGTCTGAGACTCCGATCCATTGCAGCATGAGACTGCAGACATTCTATGAAACCCGAAAGGTGTGCAAAGAAGGTTCGAGACCAGTCAGGCATAACTTGGTTCCTATTGGATGCAGCGCTAAATTCTCAAAGTTTCCATCCGAATACAGCCCATAGTAGCACAGGCAAGACAGAGGAGTACACTACAACAACAGTAGCACACAAGTCGTAACCAGTAGAAATAACACCCACGGCATATAACGTGGCCAAACAGAATTCTGCAGCAGGAGGAAAAATCTCCGTATATTATGTACGGTCTCCCCAAACGGTTGCAATTCTCCACTGTCTCCTCGCTTTAGTTTGCCAACACACTACAACACAACTGGCTACTCCCCGAAGGACTCCATTTGCTTCCACAATTGACACAAGGACTTGGCACGCAGCTCAGTTCAGCAATCGTTTGAGTTCCATACAACGCTGGACTGTTACGCCTTTACTTTGCTTGTTTACTTGTTAACTACTCACTACTTGTTTTCTACTCCAACTCCTACCCATTGCAGCATGAGACTTCCGTCCATTTATAGTTCCCGGGAGGCGAACATATAAGTTTCTAGACCAATTAGGCGTATCTTGGTTCTTATTCGACGGATCGCTAAAATTCTCGAAGTTTTCAGTAATACCTATTTTGTCGCCAAAGTCGCCAAGGTCAGAGAACATTAAAGCTGCGCCCGATCAGCACACAGCAAAGCTGATCGTAAATTTTTCTTTCGGGCTATAGAACTAACCGTATTGGGAAGCAGCATTACAGGTTTGCAACAATATTATTTTCTTTTAAGTTTATATTAAGAAACTAAGGGACTTCGAGCCTTTCTCGTTTATGCTCGCCAACCCCCAGGAACTGATAATGGAGCTCCTCTCGGATCGCTTCACTCGTTCGCCATTTACTAAACCACTTTAGTCTAGCAAAAGATATATTGAAGTAGTTTATTCCAAAATGCGACAAAACAATGGAAGATATTAAAAAATGTGAAACAAAAAGTTCACTCGAAAATTGAACCTTTGAAAAATTCTTTGTAAACAGAAATAACTTCTCGTTTAGGAACTACACCACAGAAACAAATTCAAAAAAATTGTGCTTTGCTCACAATTTTTCAAATTTGGGATATACCACAGAAACAGAGTTAAAGAATTGATATTTACAAAGAAACAAATTGTTTGAAAGCAGCTATATTCAAATTCAGTCCATTCCAAAATATGGTAAAAAAATGAAAGAAAAAAAAATGTAAGGTAAAAAGTAACTCGAAAGCTGGATCTTTGGAACGATTGGATCTTCTTATGTATGATTCACGAGAATTTTCATTCGCCTTGTCCTCTCTTTTTCGAAGATTTCGTTTTAGAATCTATACGGCACGACTTAGACTTATTGCCAAAAACATTTGTCCGTTAATTTTTCAAACGGTTTCGCTTGAAATCGTATCAAACCGCGAGTTGATGTTACCGAGAAAGGTCGAAGTGTTGCCAAACTGCGATTAACAAATTCAGCCTGATTTTGCATCCACATAAGCGTTTTATATAGAGAGATGCTAGAAGAGCAATATATGCAAAAAGTCTAAAGCAACAGTTTTTATTATTGGGAGAAGACTGAAAATGCCACAAACAGTGTATTGACTTGTTTTCTACACTTCCTATAACGATTGAAAATGCCACAAAAATTGTATTGACTTATTTGTGTTCTACGATTCCTATAACGACTGAAAATGCCACAAAAATTGTATTGACTTATTTGTATTCTACGATTCCTATAACGACAGAAAATGCCACAAAAATTGTATTGACTTATTTGTGATCTACGATTCCTATAACGACTGAAAATGCTACAAAAATTGTATTGACTTATTTGTGTTCTACGATTCCTATAACGACCGAAAATGCCACAAAAATTGTATTGACTTATTTGTGTGCTACGATTCCTATAACGATTGAAAATGCCACAAAAATTGTATTGACTTATTTGTGTTCTACGATTCCTATAACGACTGAAAATGCCACAAAAATTGTATTGACTTATTTGTGTTCTACGATTCCTATAACGACTGAAAATGCCACAAAATGTCCATTGACTTAATTGTTTTCTACAATTCCTGTCGATTCTATATTTTATTGTTTTTTTACCTTCCTGTACATTGTTTTGAATTATTCATACCAAATATTTTCTGTAATTCCAATTACTGGTATGCAGATTTCTTATATACTTTTATGTAGAACATTATATTAACATTTCTTATATACTTTTAAGTAAAAGTTTTGCTTAATACTTATATGTAAAACATTATAAGGAATAAATTAATTTTATTCTCTACATAGGCTATTCTCACGTTATTTTTACTAGCAGTGTTTAAAAAAGTAATTGACGAATTTTATCAATATCTCATTGTTTTCTTCAGTTACTTTTAATATTTTCCAAACAAACGTTGAACGAAAATCGATAAATTTCAAAATTAAAAACAAGAAACTTGTTAAAAAGTTATCGATTTTTAGCAGATATTATTTTTCCTGATATATGAAATCGAAATTAGCAGAGAAAAAAATACATGAAAATCTTGATAAATGCGTATCTATAATTTTTTAAGTGCTAAAGTATTGATCAAATAAAAAATGATAACATTTTTTTACTATTAATTTCTTGTGAAAGAACAAATAAAAAGGGTAATATTTTTTCAATTGAAATAAAACAGTTTTTGCGTGTAAATGTTTGGAAATTTATTAATTGAAAAGTTATCCATAAAAAATACTTTTATTAATGAGATGAAATGCAAAATTGTTATTTTTATTTTTTACCTTATGTTTACTTTCTTCCTACACACAGTTTAGAGAAAGTATTATAATAGCCAAAAATTTGGAACTCAAGATTTTCGAAAGTTCCCCTAAGAAATCCTTAAGTTCGAAAAATATTTATTGTATACAGTATTTACACAGTATTTATTGTATACAATATTTACACTGTATTTATTGTATACAGTATTTACACAGTATTTATTGTATACAGTATTTACACAGTATTTATTGTATACAATATTTACACAGTATTTATTGTATACAGTATTTACACAGTATTTATTGTATACAATATTTACACAGTATTTATTGTATACAGTATTTACACAGTATTTATTGTATACAATATACAGATTTGCACAGTATTTATTGTATATAGTATACAGTATTTACACAGTATTTATTGTATACAGTATTTACACAGTATTTATTGTATACAATGTACAGTATTTACACAGTATTTATCGTATACAATATACAGTATTTACACAGTATTTATTGTATACAGTATACAGTATTTACACAGTATTTATCGTATACAGTATACAGTATTTACACAGCATTATAGTACAGTATTTATTGTATACAGTATTTACACAGTATTATAGTACAGTATTTATTGTATACAGTATACAGTATTTACACAGTATTATAGTACAGTATTTACTGTATACAGTATACAGTATTTACACAGTATTATAGTACAGTGTTTATTGTATACTGTATACAGTATTTACACAGTATTATAGTACAGTATTACACAGTATTTTAATATACAGTATTAATATATTATTATTTTCTCTAAATTCTCAAATTTCTATCAAAATTTTGAGTAAATTCTATTCAGAAGTCCGCCTGTTCGACTGTTTGAATACAAGTTAACGCGACAACCAAAATAAAAAGAGCTATATGGATAAGATTCTGTACACAGATTTAACATCTATAACCTATGCATCACAAATTTGAACCAAAACAAACTGAGGTTTGACTGTCTGAATGCATTTTCAAAAACATGCAAAAGTGATAACTGAAAGATGAAATGACTTAAATGCAAGAAATAATTTAGTGTCTCCAATTACAATTTTGTATCAAATTTCGCTTTTGATCGGTTGATAAACCATCGTCCAAAAATATTAGTTTTCTTTTCTGCGACATTGTAAAGCCCTCGGCTGTCTAGTAGTAAAGTCTTGGTTTAAGAAATCTGGATTTTAAATATATCAAATCTGGTATGAGATTTTGTGACTGTAACTGTAATTATGCGTCGGACTTTTGCTTCAATTGAGTGAAAAACGCGTCTAAAATGCAAATTCTATTTTCGAATACTATTAATGGCATGTCAAGGATCAATCGCCAAATAACTCACCAAGGATGACACTATAGATTCCATAAAAATGCCAAACTCACCCTAATAGTATTTCGTAGCTATTGTAGGTCAAAGCTATATAAGCAGTTATCTGGCATGACAAGTTTATAAGAGATGAGGAAAGTTTTAAAGGAACCACTCACATTGGTTTCTTTCTCGTTTCTGAAGTATACAGATATAAAGTTAATGAATCGATTTCGAGATTTTGAACAAGTCAAATTGCTACAAATCTTCTTGTATCAGCTAACACATTTCTTACAACTCTACTTGTATCTTTCCCTCCCCTCCCTTCCTTAATGAATACGATAACTCCAAAATGATTTGAATTAGAAGGTTGAAATTATTACTAGATATTTTGATATCGACCAAATTTTGAATGAATTTCATTAAGAAGTTTGTGTTCTGAAAAAATTATAACTTCAAAAGTGCTCAAAAGCCCCTTAAAAGTGCAGTTCTCAAGAAGGAAAACAAAGCCACAGTACTTACGGACGCTACAGATTTTCTGACTCTACAGTGATTGTTTATTTACTGAAACATGTCACGCAGGTGTTCGCAATGTAATTTATCGATCTTTTCTTTTTAGTTTGTATTCTCATTTCCCTCTAAGTTTAACCCATAGTCACCATTTGTTTAAGTATTCTTGTTCCCTCCATCTAGTTGTTACTTCTCCCAAAATTAAATACAGTCGTGTAGGATTTGACACCCATGGGATTCTCTCTGGAGATACCTGGATGGTTTGTCGTCGCTTTCTTTCTTAATTTTGCTTCCTTCCTTTCATCCAGTGTTTATCTAACTCGGGGTCACAGGATAGCGTTATGTTATGTCTTTGTGAAAGCGAAAAGGTAACTGGAAAATGCAAAAAGCTAAATAAGTGAATTTTGGCATAAAGTTTTTACATCTTAAATATAGGTGTTGGAAATCCTTTCCGAACCCTTTTGGATTCCACAATGGTGCAACCAATTCGCACTTGTGACGTCAGGAAAGAATTCCCATGATCCCACAGTAACGGATGTACGTTGAGTTTCAGTTTAGGTTAGGAGTTTGTGGATAGATGACGCGTGTGAGATGGAACCGGAGATAGCTGTGTGTTACAGTAAAATTCGTACGATATATATGTGAATATTTGTATATAATTATCTGTGCCTGTATTCTCGTTCTGCAAATAAAAAAAGATGAACAAAAAAGAATGCCTGGATGAATGATGTTTTCGATGTTTGTGCCATTCTAATTCACTTGGAATACTTCGATCTCATCTCTTTTAGAAAATCCCGGAAAGACAAAGTAAGAGAGCATTTTCTCTTACATTTCGATAAATTTGAATTTGGGGCCTAGAAATCCCAAAAATAGGTCCCAAGCAAATACCATCAACGACTTAACCGTTCTAAAACATATAAATGCGATGAACCACAAATGCAATGACCTAGATGCATGAATTTTATTTTGATAACTTCTTTCGAAAATTGTAGATCCGAACCAAATTTTGTTAAAAATAATAACACTCAATACATATTGTACATATACTCAAAAATAATACATATAGTATACGTACTCAATTTTCATTTTTATTCTAAGACCAAAACACTTTAAGTGTTGGGGACTCTGAAAATAAAAAGTCAAAGCGCTCATGACTTTTATAAAATTGTCTATGTCTTGTTATAAAATATCGGCTACAAAACATCATTACTTCTAAAAATGTCATGGGCTTGATGTACTTTCAATCTGACATCGAGATTCAAACATCCATGCAATGATATGGAGGAGGAGTTTGTAAAGATAACGGACTTAGGAGTCATCATCGTCACCCAATATGAATTGGAAACAAGAAATTTAATTTCGAAAGACCTATATAATAGTTTAAAACATCCATATACAGGGTGTCTATAAAAGAACTCCGGGGTTTTAAAAATTCATATCTCACTAACTATAAAAGATAGCAAAATTTAGTCGATTTTTCTGCAAAGAGTAGCTCAAAAAGTTTTACTCATACGAATTGGGAATGTTTGCATCAACTGTTGGCGGGGCTGCAGGGCGTTGACCTTGAAATGATGGTGACTCCGCAACAAAAGGCTCAATGTGTTATTTGGCTCATAGAAATGAAGTCTGTAGTTACCGTACAAAGAAACTTTCAACGTAACTATGGTGTTAACCCGCCTTCTGACAAAACCATTCATCAATGGTTCAGTGCATTTAAGGAAACAGGAAGTTTTTTGAAGCAAAAGTCGCCCAGTAGGCCGAGTGTGTCTCAAGAGAAAGTGGACAGAATCCTAGCTTCATGTCTTCGAAGCCCTAAGAAGTCGTTGACAAGACGCAGCCTGGAATTGGGGTTACCAAGATCAACTGTCGGTAAGGTACTTCATAAAAGACTACGTTTAACTGCTTACAAGATTCAACTTGTACACCACATCAAACCAGCAGACAAGGTTAAGAGATACGACTTTGCTGTTTCAATGCTAGATAAAATTGATCTTGTGTATGCAGAGAAAATTCGTGATGTTCAACATCTCAGGGAACGAATAGTCAATTGCGTGGCAACCGTCCCCGCAGACATGCTCGCCAGGACATGGGAAGAGGTAGAATACCGTTTAGACGTCTGCCGTGCCACTAACGGTGCTCATATAGAACTTTACTAAGTGTTTAAAAAAACTTGAAAATGTAAGCTTTTCAGTCATGAATAAAACATGTATGTATGTTTTTTATTTCATTAAAAAATTTTGCCTCAAAACCCCAGAGTTCTTTTATAGACACCCTGTATTTCTGTCCAAAATGCTGAAATTAAAAAAGAAGAAAAAGTAAAGATCCATATAACAGTTCAAGAAATCCATATAACTTTGCCAAAAACGCCGGAATTTTTTTAATAAATTTATACAATAGATCAAAAAATCCATATATTTCTGCCTAAAATGCTGAACGTTTTTTAAAAAAATCCATACGTTTCTACAGTTCCAAAAAACTCCTTATTACTTTTTTAAAAAAAAGATCCAAATTAGGATTCAAGAAATCCATATTTTTGTCTAAAGTGCCGAACATTAAAAAAAATTATCCATATTACAATTCAAGAAATCCATATATTCCTGCCGATAATTTTTTTAAAAAAAAATCCATACACAAAAAATGAAAGAAAAAGATATTTTCTTTAAACTACTAGAATGATACAAAATTTACCACTTTGCGTGTATATATAGTACATAAAATTGATTTTTTAAAAAAGAAGATCTATATAATAGATCAAGAAATCTATATATTTCTGCCTAAAAGGCCGAAATTGTTTATAAAAAAATCCAAGTTAGTGTCAAAGAAATCCATATTTTTCTGTTGAAAATGCAGAAAAGTTTAAAAGAAATCCACACACAAAAAATAAGAGAAAAAAAAACAGCTGCTTTAAACTGCTCGAATGATACAAAATTTACCATTCTACGTGCATATATAGTTAAAAGATTTTTTTTTTTAATTACATAATAGATCAAGAAATCCATATATTTTTGCCAAAAATGCCGAATTTTTTTTTTTAAATCTATGTTATAGTTTAAGAAATCTATACGTTTCTGCCAAAAATGCAGAATTTTTAAAAAAAAAATCCCATATTATTTTTAGATCCATATCAGAACTCAAGAAATCCATATTTCTGCCTAAATTGCCAAAAATCTATTTTAAACAAATACATACACACAAAAAAAGAAAAAGTAATTTGCTTTAAACTACTCGAATGATACAAAATTCAACATTCTACGAGTAAATATAGTAACAAAAAAATGGGAAAAATAATGTAGTTGAATTCGCAAATCTTTATCTTATATTAAACGGCACGTAAAAGCAGCTTTCAGAATTTTCACGCCCTATTCTGTGGGATTACGAGAAAAATAATATACGAATCACAGTAAATTCCCCCATATGTTAGCGGAGCATTTTTTACGAAATACATGACTAGGATTTCACGGCCATATGTACTCAGTAACTCGAAACAGGGACGGACTTGGAAAAAAAAAATACGATATATTTTTTTTACTCCTTGTACAGACGTTTTCAATCCTAACAGCGCCGGAGGGTTTGTGTTTACTCTTCGAAAGAAAAGACTCGCGTTGCAAACAAACTTCTTCGATAGGGTTACTTTTCAGTAGCTTGTGGGGGGTGGGGGATCATGCGAGTTATTTGGATTTAAAAAATATGCATCTGTATGTTATTCTGAAGAAGAAGGGAATGGGGAGGGAAAGGATTGTTAGCGAAGCTACGGACCTAGCGATTTTTCTAGATTTTTCGATGATGCTTCGGTTCTTGAGAATAGAAATATTTTCGGATTTTCGAATGGGATAGTAGGAGGGGTTGGCGCCGAAGAGGTTCCAGATGCTGAAATTGTGTAAGAGCCTCAGTTTACGTCCGAAATCTTATTGGACATTCAGTTATCCGAAAATCTTTGAAACACGATCGTCTGTCTTATAGTCAAAGTGACAATTACACTTTCTTAGAAAAAGTAAAGATTTTCGATTATTTGATGTTAATTTTTTGAAACAGATTATGCAACACATATAAATTATACAACAGATGTACTAGATTATGCAACAGATGTATTAAATTATGCAACAAATATAATAATGGATCGAGAGTTTTTGCTATGTTAGAAACTAATGGAGTCTCAGTTAATTCAGATATCAGAGCATCCAGGAATTAGTTGCGCGATTAAATAGAACGTTTATCTATAGCATGAATTATAATCAGTTTACGAAAAATTCTTTTTAATTAACATTGAATTGTAATTAATTTAAAAACCTGAGTCTAAAAAATCTTTGAGTAAGAACTTTGTTTTTGAAATTTAGTTTTCTGGTCATCATATTTTATTTTAATTTTCTAAGCCGCTAAGGTCAGATAACCACAAAGTTACAGAGAGTGTGTTTAAGTGAATTCTAGTTCATAAAATTACTGTGGTGTGGTAACTTTTAAAAATGATTTTAATGTTTCGATCAAATAATTTTGATTGTGTTTTTTCTTTACGAATTTTTAATTATGGCAATGAATTAAATTACCGAATTATATTGTCACTTTTTTGTATATGTATTTCAGTTTTAAATATTTTTGATTTTGAAAGTATTCATTTTAAATACAAAGAATAATGACTATTTTAAATGAAATTCGGCGAACTTATAGTTACTACCATTCAAGAAGCTCACACGTTTTTCTTCAAAGTATAGAAATTTAAAATCTATTAAAGATGAGAAAAAAGGTTCATATTTACTTTAAACTATGATATCGATACAACGAAAAATCCAAAATCCACGTATGGGTCCATGAGGAAAAATTCAAAAGGCTCAATAATAAATATCGATATTCTACTGAAATCATTATATATCTGGGGGTCGTGATAGCCAAGCAATAACAAGATCAGATGATATTTTAGAATTTAATGGATAACAGTGAAATGTTAATGGGGAACAAATGATGATGGTTACTTTACAGGAAGGAATGGATAATCAAGTTCATCTTTCAGAAATACGTCGTAATTTTATCTTCGTCTTTTCACATACGTTTTGGTCTAATTTAGTATGTCGTAATAATCTTGCCACGTCCAGACATGAACTGAGCTTTGTTCACGATTTCTTCTCCAGAGGTCTGCTCAGAGACAGGAAGTGTGATCACAGGCGTTTCCCAAAGGAGGGAAATAATATACATAACACCACATATACATGCAAGATCATTCAGACGAAGCGTGCGAAAAATAACGCTGTAACGAGAACAAACTGTTCTCGAGAGAACTCATAGAAAGCAATATTCTAAGAGTGATTTTGCTTCACTACTCGATTTCGAAACTCGTATCACAACTGTCTATTAATACGTATTATCTGTGCGTCTATGCTTTTAGAACTCCAATGAGAAGGTATTGAATATTTCAGAACAAACGCAGGAACTCGTGTCATAATGAAACTATTGCCGAAATTCTCAAATGTTCTGGATCCATCATTTTTATCACCTAGTTCGTCGCCAACTCATAAAATGATAGCCAAGGCTGGTGGGCACTGAGTATCATTCATTCACCATTACTTTCTTTCTGAAATGATGAAACATACTAAGCAAAGAACAATTACAAAATCGTAATAACAAAAGTTTAAGATTAAAAATGTACATGGTAAAAAAGTTATTATTATACATTTTGTTCATCTATTCAGGATGATGATGTTGTCGTGTCCGCGTTAACACGAAAAGAGGATGCAGTGGTTTTTGAGGGTAAAATACCTCTGAGCACCCGAAGGAAAATATCTGACTTCTGGCTCAAATGAAGGTGACTTAAGTACACATCTGCTCGCACAACGCCCTTTACGATGGGGGGGGGGAGGTCTCATTCACTCAACTCACGGATGGAACACAAGGGAAGGACAACCAGGGCTCAAACCCG
>JAPMOQ010059436.1:158152-172792 GCA_026543055.1 Argiope trifasciata | reverse complement strand
CAGCTTTTTTTCTATTATTTTTTGTACAGAAAAATTTTAATCCGAATAGCACATGTGGCTTGTGTTTAGTTTTTTTTTTGGGGGGGGGGGGAGAAAAACAACTATCATGTATTAGGTTGTTCGGAAAGTAATTTCGTTTTTATCTGACAAAGGATTTAAATGCATTTTTCGCACCCAATTTCATACTTAAACCGCAAAATCATTTTATGTTTTAAGAGCTGATATAGCAAGGCTTAAGTGTGAAAAAGTGCAGCTGATTCTTCGCAGTAGTTTTTGGATGGTGCCCTTTTAAATATGGAGAGCAATAAACAACATTTTCGTCATTTTTTTCTTTTTTGCTATAAAAGGTAAAAATGCTGTTCAAGCCAGAAATAAATTAGCCAATATGTGTGAAGAAGATGTGTTAACAGTTCATCAGTACCAGAACTGATTTGCAAAATTTTTCCTTCAAATGAGGAGGCCAAAAACCACCTCGATCAGTTTTTTTTTTACTGCAAAGACCAAAACTTTTATGAGCGTGTAATCATGTTACTACCAAAAATATGGCAAAAGGTATTAGACCAGAATGGCAATTTTATAATTTAATAAATAATTTATTCATTAAACGAAAATTTCTTTTCATTTTGACAAAAAAATACGAAATGACTTTCCGAACAACCCAATAGCAAACAAACGTCTATGATAAAGTTATTTCTTTAGAGGATTATATTTTTCTTTACCATTTGAGGATTTTTTCTTTCTTTAGAGGATTATAATTATTTGTCTTTACCATCAAGACTCTGTAAACAAAAACTAAAAATAAATAAAAATGCCGATAGCAGTGGAAAATATCTGGACAAGAGATTTATTTCGATGCTTAGAAGATCTCATGGTTCTCAAAAAACATATTATATTTGGATTTGTAGGCGAAGGCAGAGAAAACTCGAGTAAATCTGAGAATCATCAAATTTTCTTGAAATGGCTTTAAATTTCCAAAATACTCTAAAATATGAGTTAAACAGGATCCAGACAACTAAATATTTAAGTATATGTCATGTTCAACAGTCATACTAAGACATTTTTTTTAACAGAACACTTTTTCCCTTTTCATATACGTGGTTGATAGGAAGTATAGTAATCGCCAAAAAATAATCGTTCGAATAACGTATTTTTAGAAAATGTCCCACCATCTGTCTGTCAAAAAGATAAATAAAAAATGACTTGAGTTAGACGGGGGAAACTTTGTATACCATTTTTACACCAAATTTCCATATTTGTAATGATTTTTGAGAAAATTTACTGATAATTGAATACTGGTAACTGACGCGTCGCTGCCGCAGAAGAAATAAATTTGAAAATACCGTTTGGAATTTGAAATAGTTACCTGGTTTAATTAAGAATGATGGGAAGAATGACATTTATTTTCGGCAATGAATACATTCATTGAAACTGAAATATATATAAAGGAGAAGTATAAATAGTTTTTATTCTATTTTTATAATTCTATTCTACAAACAAAAAATTCATTTGTATGTATTAGATTTTTGTATTCATTTAGAATTGTAAAGCTTGGTGTTCTTTCAGAATGGTAATGAAAGAAACTATTTATTGTATATCGTGATTCGTTTAATAGTCGTTTCGAATTCTCAAATTTAATGTTTAAAAATGTGATTAAAAGTTTTTATTTTAAAATTGATTAAACATAAAAAATATATTTATACCATGAAATCTTTAATATAGTTGAAAAGATACTTTTTGAAAACTAAGATGGTGCAAAATTAGTTGTACTCTAATATTTTCCAAAGTTACTGCAAAAAACGCTAAAATTTTATTACATGTTTAGTTAAAATTTCAAAACTATAGGATTGGTTGGCCTAAAACTTTCTCGATCACTTTCTAATAAACTATTACCTCATAGAAAGACTTACATTGCATTTACGTACAATAGCTACGAAATCTAAGTTCAATTTGGCATACTTACTGAATCCATTGTGTCTCCTTGGCGAGTTATTTGACAATAATTCTTGGTTAATAGATGCAGTAAATAGATTTGAAAATCTTTTTTATATATTATATAATTTTACTATGCCTATAATCATCCCGTAACTACAAGAAATAAATATACAAAGTTTTATCACAATTCGGTGAGCTGCACGGCAGCGCATAAGAGACATACAGAAAATTCCTTTTTATTTATATGGATTACTTATTAGATAATCATAAGTAATCTATGTAATAATCTCATAATAATCCATCTCGCAACTGCAAGCAATAACTATTCCAGGTTTTATCGCAATCGGTCGAGCGGCACGGCAGCGCATAAGAGACATACAGACAAACATTCATTTTTATTGATATCAAATATATAAAAGAAAATAGTAAGATTTCTTGAAACTTCAGAGAAAGGGAGAAAAAAATCCATTCACAAAAATGTGAATAAAAATGTTAACATTTTCTTTCAACTATTTGATTTATTTAAAATTCATAATTTCTAGTATACATAGCAGAAAAAGAAAAAAAAATAGTAGAATTCTCAAATCTTCTCTTATATTCAAGAACATACAAAACTTGAGTTAGAAATCTCTGTTGTACTTTGGTTTTTCTCGTGAAAAATAAGATTCGTTTTGAAGAAATTTCCCCTGATGTTAACGTAGTTATTTTTTTTCCTTCTAAACATATAACTGAGATTTCGAGACCATGTGTGTGCTCAATGTCGTGAAACGGGGACAACTTGGAATATAAACATACACTGGAAAAATAAAGTTTTCTGCTTTTTATTCTTATTCCTGCCAACGATCGCAATTCGGACAACGCCAGGAGGATTTGTGTTTACTCTGCGGGGAAAAAAAGACTTTAGTAGCATTTTCTATAGTTTTAGAGAGTTATTTGGATTTACCAAACACGCAACTACATTCAAATTTGTATAAAATATTACAAACGATGCATCGGAACTGTACATTTTTCTTCTATGCTGTGGGGATTATTCCATTCTCAACAAATGTCATAAATTTTAGATTAATGTGGATGTACTTATGTTTAGATATATATAGAAGATGTTCCATCGTCGCCATGGCTTAGGGGAAGAGCGTCTTCCTCATGGTCTAGGCGTCCCAGGTTCGAATCCAAGCCGGGTGGATTAGCGTGGAATCCCTAATTCTGTTCTTTCTGTGAGATGTGTAAATGTGTCCTCCTGTAAAAAGAGGCTGTGCAAGCGAATTAGAGATGCGTGAGTGGCAAAGTCGTACTCTTGGCCCTAGTTGGCGCTTCTAGAACAAGAGACGCACCGTATCGACTAAATCGCTGTCTTCGTAACATCGGGGTTGTCCAAAGTTTGCAAAAGCCATGAGAGACAACACACAAGGTGTTTTATAACCGATAAGAAAAACTCAGTAATCAGCAACCTGTTGAGACAAGCGAGCCAAAAGCAACAATTATCAGTTTTTAAAGAGCCACTAAAAATTTTCAATTTAATATTATAGTATTTGCTTCTATGTATTTGATTTTTGATTTAAAATAAACAGCTTTAAATACTTAATAATCTTTATTCTTATAAAAACACAAATGAAGATAGTTACATCAATGAAAGTATTGGATTTGCCTACCTTTTGAAAGTTTGATTAAATCTGTCTTATAGTTTGTAGTTTTAAGTTTCAAGCACGACTCTATATTTTCCTTTGTTAGTTGATTTCTAAGTTTGCTTTTTATTAAATTCATGCAAGAGAACGCTTGTTTACACGATCATGTCGACCCGGAGATCATATGCACTCCATATGCCTTCACCTCACTGTAGGATTCTGGAAGACTATTCTATGCTTTTAATAGGAGGGCCTAAACTCGGAAATTTCTTTTAGAATTTTTTCACCTGTACTGAGTGATGTGCGTGCATTTGTTTCCAAATCTTCTGACTTTCTCTGGAGTTCTGTGAACTTGCCACTCCATGTGTTTAGTTTTCAAATCTAGCAATGGCATTTGAAGTGACCCAGCATCAATTCTAAATAGCTCAATATTGATCTCATTTATATTTGTGTTGAGCTTAGAGATTTGTAATTAACGATTATATTAATCGAAGCTATCGAGTGGTAAGATACTTAAAAATATTTTTTCTTAGTTCTTAAGGGTTTTGATGATAAATTATCATTTTCTCGTATAGAACTGGAGAGCAGCAAATTAACACCAAAAGAGCAGCAGGCTGCTGATTCCTGATCAAAAGGAATGGCAAATTGTAAAGAAATATAATGTCGAAAACCGTATAAAAAGTTTTGAATCTTGAAAAATGCTTATAGAATCTGAAGCTACAAGCTAATCTCGACACATATAATGAATATGTTATTGAAGGGCATATATAGGCTATTATCCCTAAGCCAGTAAGTACTCCATTGATATCTCAACAGAATGCTTACCTCTACGGGTACCTTTTTGGGCAATGCTTAAATGTTTAATTGCAATCAGTAGAATGAATACTTGTTGTCGAATAGATCCAAACTTGCAGTCTGAATATTTAAATGCAACATATAGATCGCCTACCATTATCTTTTGGAGCCATACTTGCAGCATGAAAGCCTGAATAAAACAACTTATTCAGATTTTTATTCATTCCATTACTTTAGCGTCAATTATTTTATTATCAAGTAGATAGTAATGCATCAAAGCATACGATTCGTGTAGGTGGTGCTGTACACTTTTTTCCACGTGGTGGGTAATCACCTACTGTTACATACCCAAAAGAAAAGTGAGTTAGAAGGGCGAGATCCATTGCTTGGCTTCCACGTTTTGCGTATCTTAATCCATATGACTTTTTTTCTATAAGGTAACCTTAGATCAGTTTTATAAGACACCTTCAGACACGGAGGATCTCATAGTGCTGATTACCACTATTTCGGCCTACTCAATTGGTATTTCGATTTGGCATACTCAATTGGCGTTCGGCATTTCAATCTATTGGCGCTTTCGAGAGTATTCAGAATTCGTTTTCCGTCGTTATAGACTATCCAGTGATTTCAGAGGCTTCTGTAACATTTGCTATGAATATTCAAAAAATTCTAAAAAATTACTTCGTCTTTTGCCGTACAGGCATGATGTTGAAACATACTTAAATTTTTCGCTTTTTTTTCTCTCAATATGAATTCAGACAGCAGATACCATGGTGCTTTATGTTCTTTTTGATTTCAATTAAAAATATCTTTTTTTTTTTTTGTCTATTTGTGAAACAGTGTCGATTCGAATATATCCCAGCTACATTCGGATTTGTAGTTATTAAAAATTCAAGTCTCTAAATTATACCCGAAGTGATTTTATACATTTTATGATTATCATGTTACATTTATTTTCTTTATTTTAAATAATTTTTTTTAATTTCATGTCTTACATACTCCAACAGCATTTTCAAAGATATGACTTTAATTCAAACTCATCTATCAAAGCATTCAATCAATGCTAAAATTGTCAATTTTTACTTGATCATAATAAAGAGTCTAATAAGAATTCCTTGATTTCATTTAGAAAATGAGGAGGCCTTTCCTGCAATACAGAACCAACATGATCACGCAAAAGCGTAAAATACGATTCTGCAATAATTGTATTGGTACCGCCGTCCTGGCATAGGGATAGCGTGTCTTCTTTGTGATCTATGCGTTCCCGGTTCTGACACGGTTGTTATTCTGTGTTCTGAATTTTTACAACCTTCTGCATTTTCTTCCTAAAAAACATATGCAATGTGTTGCGGATTCAACATTGCTAGCTAGAAGATTTGATCATTATGCTTGATCCACCAAACTTCTCGCTTCCTCGAAACGTCGCTCTAAATTCAATATCTTGTTCAGTTAAATATTTTTTAAACTTAAATCTTTTTCTTCTTAAAAAACATTTGCAATACATTTCGGATTCAACATTCTAATTAGAAGATTTAATCACCAACATCGCTAGCTAGAAGATTTGATCACCAACTTCGCTAGCTGGAAGATTTGATCACCAACATCGATAGCTAGAAGATTTGATCACTATGTTTGATCCTCCAAACTTCTAATTTCCTCGAAACATCGCTCTAAATTCAATATCTTGTTCAATTAGATATTTTTTTTGAGTGGAAAAGTGACACGTGATTGACATACATCTACTCTTAGCTCTAGTTGGCTCTATTAAAACAAGGAAGGCTCCCTATTGGCTTAAATCGCTGTCTTCGTCACAAAGGGCTTGTCAAATTGCAGGAGCTCTAAAAACAACATGTTTTACAGTCTTATCCAAATACGAGGTGAATTAAAAAAATCATAATACTGATTTAACCGGCATAGAAATCAATAATACTGTTACGATTGTTACGAGTCCGTGATACTGCTTCCCAGCATGATTGGTTCCTTCACTGGAAAGAATGATTTACAGTATTCTGTACTGGATGCTGTGGATGCTCGTAGAAAAGATCCCAGAGCTTGGCGACAAACTTGGCTACAATTTGGTGACAAAATGGAAAGTACCCGAAACATCGAGAATTTTCCCGATTCGTCCATTAGGAGCCGAAATAATTCCAGATACACCCTGATTGGTGCAGACATTTCTAGTCACGCCTCTTGGGACTATATAAGGAAGACAGTTTCAAGCTGAGAGCAGAGTCTCAAACTCACCAGCCACTTCGATAGACGACCATGGCAAAGTACGGACTGCCATGCCTTCCATATTTTCTCATGAACGAGGATAAGCCCCTGCCGGGGCTAGGTGCCTCGATAACCCCAATCACAATCGCTGAGAGCAGAGTAGTCGGAATCGACATTAGATAACAAGTCCTCCAGAGGAGAAGACAAGAAGCAGTGTAGTCAAGGAAGTGCTTAACTGAGCTGTGTGGCTTGTAATCTGTTGAGGAA
Organism: Argiope trifasciata; assembly: GCA_026543055.1. Taxonomy (NCBI): domain Eukaryota; kingdom Metazoa; phylum Arthropoda; class Arachnida; order Araneae; family Araneidae; genus Argiope; species Argiope trifasciata. The sequence continues at coordinate 165,962 of JAPMOQ010059436.1, read as the reverse complement.
GCAGCGTCGAGTACTATAGCCAGTGCTGCGGATATTGTTACTACTTGTGAGCTATTGTCGTTATTGTGTGCTGCTGTGTGTTCGTCTTGTCTGTAAATAAACGCCTATGTTGTCTCTTCTACTAAAGGACTGATCATTGTGTGCCCATCTCTTCTCTAACACCATACACACCCACTATATAAGGTAAAATGAACCCGATGGTTTGGTGATAGGGAAAATCCGTAACAATATGGATAAATATGATAGTTACCAATAGCTTCTATCTCTATATAAAAATATTTTAAAATATTATCTTTCAACCCATTCTTATTACAGTTCAAAAGAATTATTATTCTTTCTTAAAATGAGAGAAATTTTAGGAGACATGCCACAAAAGAAGATAGGAAAAAAAGTTAACATTTGCTTTTAAACTATTCGAAAGACGTTTTGAATGTACATAAAAATTTATAAAAGGAAATCAATTTTTTTATATTAAAAGGCATACAAAAGGATTCTACAGAAATCTCAGCATTCTATTCTGTGGGTTTGCGAGAAAAATAAAATTTCAAATCGAAGCAAATTTCCCCAGATGATACAAGATATTTCTTGTAAAAACACATGACGAAGATTTCATGGCCATGTGTTCTCAGTAACTTCAAATAAGGATAGGACACGAATAAAAAAATATAAAAAAGGGAGGAAGGGAAAATGATTTTCTGACTGCTTCTTTTCTTCGTTCCTTGTGCAGACGATTTCAATCCCAGCATCGCCCCTGGGGCTTGTATTTACTTTATGATAGAAAAGACTCACGTAGCAAACAAACTTTTTCGAACAGGGTTACTTTTCAGAGGGTCTTTCGAGTTATTTGGATTTGCAAATATGCATTTACATATGAACCTGCAGAAGAATGGAGGAAGGGTTTAGGCATGTTCTGGAACACGCGATCACGCTATTCTTGAGGGATGAGGCTTCGGTCGTGTCGAATTCTTTGTATATTCTGATTTGTAGATGATGTAGATGGCCGATAGGGGCCGAATTGAATTGCGAATCTCGGAATCATGTATGAGGTGTAATAGTTAAGGAGGTGGTGCCGCCGACTGCAGAAAAAAATAACACCAGTTGAATTGAATAAACTCTTCACTTGGGCGTTTATAGGTATGCTGGATAGCACGGCAATGAACTTTGAGTAAAGTCAACACAGCCTCAATATCTTAGAGAAAAAATTACATTTCAGTTTTTAGACATTTGTATATTGATATTTCTATATTGTGTATTTGTATATTGTGTGTGTGTGTGTGCGTGTGTGTGTGTGTATGTGTGTGTGTTTGTGGGTATATGTGTATGTATATATATATATATATATATATATGTATATATATATATATACTGAAGTGAAAAAAGTCATGGGATAGCAATATACAAATATACAGATGGCAGTACTATCGCAGCGAAAAAGTATAAATGCGCAGTTCGTTTTCCAGAGCTTTCATTTGTGTTCAAGTTATTCATGTGAGCAGGTTTTTCGTGATTTATGGCGGCACAACGAGAATTAACAGACTTTGAACGTGGAATGTTAGTTGGAGCTAGATGCATGGGTCATTCCATTGCGTATATCGTTAGTGAATTCAACATTCCGAGATCCACAGTATCCAGAGTGTGCCGAGAGTATGAAATTTCAGGCATCACATCCCATCATGGACAGCGCAGTGGGCGACCACCTGCACTTAACGACCGAGACCGCCGACGTCTGTGTAGAATGGTCAATGTTAATAGACACGCAACACTTCGCTAAATAACTGCAGGAATCAATGTGGGATGTACGAGGGACGTGTCCGATAGGACTGTGTGGCGAAATTTGTCTTCCTTGGGCTATGACAGCAGAAGACCGACTCGAGTGCCTTTACTGACAGCACGACATCGCCTGCAGCGACTCTCCTGGGCTCGTGAGCATATCGACTGGTCCCTAGACCAGTGGAAAACCGTGGCGTGGTCAGATGAGTCACGATTTCAGTTGTTACGAGCTGATGGTAGAGTTCGAGTGTGGCGCAGACCCCACGAAGCCATGGACCCAAACTGTCAGCAAGGCACTGTTCAAGCTGGTGATGGCTGCATAATGGTGTGGACAGTTTTTACATGGCGTGGACTCGGTCCTCTGGTGCAACTGAACCGATCATTGACTGTAAATGGTTATGTTCAGCTGTTTGCAGATCACTTGCAGCCATTCATGGACTTCATGTACCCACACAACGATGGGATTTTTATGGATGACAATGCGCCATGTCACCGGGCCAGAACTGTTCGCGATTGGTTTGAAGAACATTCCGGACAATTCCAGCGCATGATCTGGCCACCTAGATCGCCCGATATGAATCCCATCGAGCATTTATGGGACATCATCGAAAGGTCCGTTCGTGCCTAAACTCCTGCACCATCCACACTTTCACAATTATGGACGTCTATACAGACAGCATGGCTCAATATTCCTGCAGAGGACTTCCAACGACTTGTGGACTCCATGACACGTCGAGTTGTTGCACTTCGTCGGGCAAAAGGAGGACCGACACGATATTAACAGTCATCCCATGACTTTTGTCACTTCAGTGTATATATATGTGTGTGTGTGCATATATATGTGTGTGTGTGCATATATATGAGTGTGTGTGCATATATATGTGTGTGTGTGTGCATATATATATATATATGTGTGTGTGTATGTGTGTGCGTGTGTGTATACATATATGTGTGTATAAGCATACATATATGTGTGTGCGTGTATAAATATATATGTGTATACATATATGTGTGTACGTGTATAAATATATATGCGTGTGTGTATATGTGTATGTGCAAATATATATATATGTGTGTGTGTGTATATGTGCATATATATATGTGCGTGTGTGTATATGTGCATATATATATGTGTGTGCGTGTATAAATAAATATATATATATGTGTACATATATGTGTGTGGTGTATGAATAAATATATATATGTGTATACATATATGTGTGTGCGTGTATAAATAAATATCTATATGTGTATACATATATGTGTGTGCATGTATAAATATATATGTGTGTGTGCATATGTGTGTATGTGCATATGTGTGTATGTGCATTTATATATATGTGTGTGTGTGTCTATATGTGCATATATATATGTGTGTGCATGTATAAATAAATATATATATGTGTATACATATATGTGTGTGCGAGTATAAATATATATATGTGTGTGTGTATTCAAATTTCATGACTTTTAACAGAATTCTTAAATGACAAAACAAGAACAATTTTTTTTGAAGAACAAAAACTTTGTTATTTGTAACTTTTGCATTGTAATATCTAACCGTAATTTCATGCTTGAGCAATAATTACTAGCAAATCTATTTTAAGGTTAACGATTATTCATAAAGCGTTTAGAGATTTAAAAATGTTTCTCAAAGAAATATCATTAAAAATGTCCTTTTTTAGATGCTTATTCGAAATTCTTTTTCTTTTTATTTCAAATTGTTTCAGCATTTTCTTTTATTATTAATTGTAACATTTTTTTGCCTTTGGATATTCCACGACTTATACATAATTCTTAAATAATAAAAGAAGAGTAATTTTCTTTGAAAGAATGAAAACTTAGCTATATGTGGACTTTGCATCAGCATGTGACGATAATTTGATGTTTGAGCAATAATTTCTGCAAAACTATTGTACGATTGCTAACGATTATTAGCAAAATTGTGTAAAGATTTTATAAAATTTCACCCAAAAATATCATTAAAAATGTATTTTTTTATGCTTATTTGGGATTCTTTTTCTTTACATTGCAAAATCTTTTGTATTTTCGTTTATTATTGACTATAACATTTTTCTTTTTCGTCTTTAGATTTCATTTCTATGCAGCATGCTTTAACAGCATTCTTAAAGGGCAAAAGAAAGAAAAATCTTCTTCGAAAAGAGAGAAAACTTTGCTATTTGTGAAAGAGTATCTGATGATAATCAACTTATTAATAATAATTATATTGTAAATATTTTAAGTTAAATGATTATCAGTGAATTCTTTTTAAGCGTTTAAAAATGTTTCATCAATAAATACCAATAGAAAAGTTCTTTTGTGGATGTTTATTTAACATTCTTTTTACGATTTTTTAAATGCATTTTCTTAAATTATTAGCAATACATTATTCTTGAAATTGTTTTAAACATTTTCTTTTATTACTAACAATCCAACTTTATTAATAATATACAATTATTATTAATCGTACAATAATAATTTTTCTTGTCTTTAGATATTAGAATTCCTTGACTTTAGAAGCATTTTTAAATAAGAAGAATATTTTTCTATGGAAGAGCGGAAACTTTGTTATTTGTATGTTCTGCATCTGCAAATGTTTTTTTATGTAATGGAAGAAAAATTTTAAACCTCAAACGATAATTTTAAATCTGAATAAATAGCTATTGTAAAAATATTTTTTTTAAAACCAAACGATTAATGATGTATTCCTTTACATTGGAAATAAATCAACAATTGTTTGGTTTAAAAGAAAATTTTATAACATTAAACGATAATTTTATATCTGATTAAATAACTACTGCAAAAAATTAAACCAGAAAATTGTAATTTTTTTTTATACTGAGAATAAACTAAAAGTCGTTTGGTTTAAGAAAAAAGTTTATAACATCAGAAGATAATTTTACATCTGAGTAAATAAGTACGTTAAAAATCATTTAAAAAAAATAAAACGACAAAAGAGTGTTGATTTATTATGGAAATAAACCAGCAAACCTTGGATTTAAAGCAATATTTTATAACATCAGACGATAATTTTGCATTTGCGTGAAACATTACAGTATAAAAATATAAATTTGGTTTTTAAAAATATAATTTTTTCAAAGCAAAATGGTTGTTGATATATTTTTCCTTTATATTAGTTGAAAAAATGGCTGTTTTTCTTCTGTAGCACTCTAGTTGTTTAAAAGATATTTTATTTTCAATCGGCCAATTCTTCAACCACAAGAAACTGTTACTAAATAAAGGCCGAACCTGGCAAGGCAATTCATCATCTGTGTGTTGACACTATTCAGTTGCCAGTCCTACATGTCAAAACTTGGGAAATAAAAATACTAATTATGTGTAAAATCGATGAAGGGCGTTTAATGCTGAAAACAAACTTTTGAAACCGCTAGAGTGAAACAAGTTTCGTTGTTCAGAAAAATTGATCACTTTAATGTAACATATAAACAAACAAAATAAGTAGTCTGTTTCTCTACGGTATTATACATCATTTTAAGACAAAATGTTTAACTTTACGATTCAGTATTGTTACCGTATTCTAGGAAATTTGCGAGCAAAGAAAAACCGATGTTTACAATAGCAAACTTCTATTTTGATAGCAGTATAATCAATCACACAGTTGGAGTTTTGTATGACAAACAGCTACAATGAATAAAGGATTTCTGATGGAACTTGCATAAGAATTGTTTTTATATGTTTAGGTTGTCTTATGTGGATTTAAGTGGAATCTAGTGAGAAAGTTTGAGATTTGAGTGGAGATTTTTAAAAAAATATATTTCGTATATTTCTTTTATAATGTAAAGATATAAAAATAAAATAAATAAATAAAATCTGCTGTTCAAATTTCAAGTTATCAAGTGGGAACATTATAATTTTTTTTCAAGTTACGTAGTATCAATTCGACAGAAAAACGTCACAAATCATATTATGCAATCAGCAACATTTAGAAAAACAATAGTATTATTATACCACAAAATCTATTGAATTAAAAAAAAACTTTCTTGAGGATGGATTTTTTTTCGTAAAAAACCAATTTAAGCTTGTTTTAAACAATCACGTGGCTGTCATATTTTAAGTATGCATCGATATTTTATAAATTATGCCCTCCCCCCATTTCAAAATAATTCAAGCCCCACAATTTTATCATAAGGCCAGATTTTTTTTCCTTCGAAAATCCGGCTTAAACTGGTATAGAATAACCACGTGAATATTGTATTCAGCAATCATTAAATTTAGAAAGTGATTGTTGTATTTCTTCCCAAAATTGTTCCAGCAGAATTTTATTTTTGCCAGCTAGCTGAGTGTAGTTTTATTAACATCCCGTTGTAAAACAACACGAGAGCTATTTTGGGACGGACCTCATAATTTTGAACCCCAATCAGATGACGAGAACGGCACCTGAACCGTCACCCCCCTCTCCACACCATACCAGTGGAAGGACGTTGCCAGTTGGAAAAATTTAATATTTAAAAAAATAATTACTTTCCATATCTTACATCACTATTCTGCAATCATTCCAATTTTCTTTGTGCAACACCTTCTTATAGCCCTGCCCTTTATTGGCAAGACAGGAGAATTGGGTACATTTAGGACATTCACGTCTACTTTTATCTTTTTGAAGGCGATAAGTCGCCAAATGTGACACTCTTCTTTATCTTTTTCTATAACCCTAAAAACAAAAAAACTAATGCCTCAAAAAAGGTAAGTAGCCAATTTTCTGCCCATGAGTTTTGTAGCTTCAAAAATCTAAAATCAAAACAACATCGTGTCCTTATATGATCATCATAAAAGGTGTTTTATTTTACTCAAATTATTTTTTTAGCATCTCTGCTTCTTCACCAATTTTTGTTAGCATAATTCAAAAATTAGAGAATTCTTCTAGCCAAATTATATCCCTTCTTGCTCCTGATTCTCCCAATGTTGGAGTGAAATTTGTGAAACATTACTTTCTTAGTTCTGTTTGCAAAGTAAAGCAAATCTTTCTTCTGTCACAAGAATTCTTTTTTCAAGAAACTCTCAACAAAGAATTTCTAGTTTATTAGATGCATCTAAATCTCAATTTAGAACCTCTATCATAGATCTTTCAGACACTCAATCCTTTTAGTTATAGCTCTCATCCTATTAATTACATGTTTGTAGTCGAAGTCTTAGCAATCTATTTCGCTATAGATAAGCTCGTAATTCCAGAAAAAAATCTTTTTTTTGGTTACAGATAATTTTTCTATTTTTCAAGCCTTGAAAAGTTTATATTTCAAATATATTTATAGAATAGGAAAAAAAATTCTAATTAGTAAGAATCTCAATCATAAAATCTATTGGACTACAGGACATTCAAACATTACTTGAAATAAAAAGTCTGATTATCTCATTTAAACAGTAACGGAATCGTACTCATACTTTGAGTGGATTATTGCTGGACATTTAATCTTTTCGAATTTGCAATCGTTAATAAAATACTTTTTAAATCAACCAACTTTTTAAACTCAAGTTTAAATATTTTTTTTAAACTTGCAATGGATGACAATTGATGTTAACTCAGTTTTATCAAACATTAATTAATAAATTAATTAAATATTTCCTGTAATTTCTATTTTGTCGCCAAATGGTAGCCAAGCTCCAAGATAACTGACGTTACCCCCGATCATAAATAATATAAGATGAAACATAAATAATACAAGTAGGAAATGAATTTAAAAATAATTTTATTACTTATTTAACTCTAAGTCATTAGAAGCAATGTCGCAATTTTCCCCAGTTTTAGTCAAATGGTAATTTTGTCCAGATATGACGTTATCCGTTTTCCCACACATAGTTAAGTGTCTACGGACTGCCAGATATGGATTCTTTTCATTGGTAGAGTCCTTGTACCTGGTATATTGTTGTATAAAGACAAAAGAACCACATAGGTGTGTTTTATCGTTTCAAAAATATACATCATGTCGTCAAGAGGACTAAACACATGGATACTACAGGTCGACTTGTCCGGGCGATAAGGTGGATAAACGAGCTGCCCCCATTGGCAAGTTCCGCATGTGTGGAA
>JAPMOQ010059436.1:141658-154605 GCA_026543055.1 Argiope trifasciata | reverse complement strand
ATTTTCTTTCTGTATTCTTTGATTCTTAAAGAGAAATATTTTATGATTACTAGATTTTCTTTCTGTATTCTTTGAGTTTGATTCTTGAAGAGAAATCTTTGGATGATTATTACATTTTCTTTCTGTATTCTTTGATTCTTAAAGAGAAATCTTTTGTGATTACTAGATTTTCTTTCTGTATTCTTTGAGTTTGATTCTCAAAAAAAAAAAAAAAAAAACCTTTGGATGATTACTTCATTTTCTTTTTGTATCATTTGATTTTGATTCTCAAAGAGAAATCTTTGGACGATTACTTCATTTTCTTTTTGTATTCTTTGATTTTGAGAATTGAGGAAAAATCTTTAGATGATTACCACATTTACCTTTTGTGTTCTTTGATTTTGATTCTTAAAGATAACTTTTTGGATTATTACTACATTTTCTTTCTGTATTCTTTGATTTTTGGATTATAAAGGAAAAATCCTTAGATAATTATGACATTTTCTTTCTGTATTCTTTGAGTCTGATTCTTAAAGAAAAATATTTGGATGATTACTACATTTTCTTTCCGTATTCTTTGATTTCGTATTTTTTAATTCTGATTCTTGCAGAGAAATCTTTGGATGATTACAACAATTATTTCTTGTACTCTTTGATTTTATTCTTAAATAGAAATCTTTGTCTGATTCCTGCATTTTCTTTTTGTACTCTTTAATACATAGCAGATCATCGAATCTATTCATACTCGCCACGATCATACTCAATTCATATACCTGAATACAATTTCAGCCACTTCCACAGCAGAATACCGACAAAAGGTCCTCCAAATAAAAAGCATCAACAAACACCGGCCGAAAACAGGACCCACGCCACCAATTCATGCAAATTACACCATCTCTCCAATCCTCCTTTTATGATTGCACCAATGCATTAGTTACATACATCATTATTGAATGCAATCTCCACCGACGGGCCAGCTGACCAGAGCGCCAGACCATCAGATATTCAAATCCGTCCATAATAGATCATTTCTGGATGTTACGGCTTTGGAAGAGAGCGAGTTGTTGAGGGTCATGAATTATCTTAAGCCGAGGATGGTTGAAGGCTGGGAAGCCAAAGGGGGGTTGACCAGGTGAATAATTAGAACCTCTGGAAATTGGAGTAGAGGGTGGCGTTATGCAACACCTGTGAAGAGGTGAATTAAGTGAAGGGCTACCTGGAGAATAGAGTTTATTAATTCGGGAAAAGTGAAAATTGAGATGGGGCATCAGAAATTGAAATGTAGTCATCTTTGAGGTGAGAATGGGGAATTGAAATTGCGCATGATGTATTGTTGTTCTGTTCAGAATAATTCTGAAGGATTTCGGACTTCAATAGTTGCCTAGTCCAGTTGTTCATACAGATTTGGATGGCTCCTTATTTTGGAAAATTGGAAAAAGAACTGGTATTGAATATTGCGCTTGTATTATTGTTCTATTCAGAATAGTTCTGAAGGATTTCAGACTTCAATAGTATCCTAATCATGTTCTCCGTACAACTTTAGATGGCTCCTTATTTTGGTATAGATTTAGGAATATTGGAAAAAGAATTGACATTGAAAATGCATTTTACATAACTGTGTCTGTTTGTGAAATATAAGAAGAAAACTAGCTGGACAATACGGAGTTGAAATTGCGCATGTTGTATTATCGCTCTGTTCAGAATAGTTCTGAAGGCCTTGGGACTTCAATAGTAGCCTAGTCCAGTTGTCCATACAGGTTTAGATGGCTCCTAATTTTGGAATAGATTTTCGAATCTTCGAAAAAGAATTGGCATTGAAAAAATGCATTTTACATAACTGTGTCTGTTTGCCAAATATAAGAAAGAAAACTAGCTGTAATGGAATTTCCTAAACTTTTTCTTGTACTCTTTAGTTTGTATTTGTCTTGTATTTAGTCATTTGTTTGCTTCTTTCAAATTAATTGCTGAGTAATTTTTTAAAATAAAGTTCACTTACCTCTTTACCAAACCGGAAACGGCCCATACGAACCCTATAAACGGAGGTGTGGTATGGCTTTAAATGTTTTGTTCAGTTATATTAATGTCCCGCTGTAAAGCAACACAAGGGCAGTTTTGGGATGCACCTCGTCATTTTGAACCCCTCTCAGATGACGAGGATGACACCTGAGTTGGTACCCACCCTCTCCACACCGCACCACCTTCGAGTGGCGACGTTTGGTCCTGAAGGATTTAAAGCGTACTAACCCCGCTTACACGGCGGCTCTTCGGTGGAATTGGGCCTCGAACCAGAAATCTTCCGGTTCTGAAGCCGAGACCTTACCACCAGGTCTCCAAGGTCTGTTCAGGTGTCTTCCTCGTCATCTGATCGTGGTTCAAAATGACTAGGTCCGTTCCAAAGTAGCCATAGTGTTGCTTCAAAACAGGACATTAGTATAACTAGACTAAAGTAAACTCTGCGACCCGTTAAATGGCAAAATCAAATATATCATGCAAACAAAGAAAAGATACCTTGAAGAATCTTCCCATTCCTCTTTCCATGAGCGCACATTGATTTCCTTCTCTCTTATTTGCAATATTAAAACAAAACATTTTTTGCCGGTGACGATAATTTCTTATGAAATTATCTTTCGCCGGTTTCGTGAAAACCGAATCCCCCCCATGTTCGTCGGTCTACCCCGTCCATTAGTCCGGTGCCCTGTGGTCGAGTGGGACCTGTTATCGCATTTCTCAAAATCCAATCAAGTGTTTTGTCATGTTTCCTTATCACCGGTGACATGCAGCCAACAATTGCTGTTTTTGCCCGGCAAGCTCTAATCCAATTTGCGCCGCTCCGAGCAATATCTGCGGAATTTTTGTTTCTCGATTTGTAACAGAAAATGACTTGTTTGTCACTTCGTTCCATACAGCCAACTGCTCTCCTCTCTTCTATTCGATTCGGGTGGAAAGTGGGATAAAAGAGATCGTTAGAACAGAGAATATTCTGGAAATTTCTTTCGCTTTGTCTTATTTGCAGTATTAAACAATTTATATAAAGCAGTATAATACAACAAAGTATGATTTATATTATTTCTTGTAGGTTTAGTTTAGTATAGTTTAGTTATATTAACGTCCCGTTTAAAGCAACGCTAATGCTATTTTGGGACATCGTCATTTTGAACCACGGTCAGATGACGAGGACGACACCTAAAGTGGCACCTCCCTCTCCCCACCCCACCACACCGGCACGAGAACGTTTGGCCTGAAAGATTTAACGTGCAAGAGACCCCCTCACACGACGGTTCTTCGGTGGAATCGAGTCTCGAACCTGAAGCAGAGACCTTACCACCAGGCCATCGCGGCCCCTATTTCTTGTAGGAGTTGCTTCTCTTGTAGCAATATAGTGAACCGCAGTGGCCTGGTGGTAAGGTGTGATCTCGTGAGCCATAGGGTTTCAGGTTCGACACCCGATTCCAGCGAAGAACTGTCATGCAAGAGGGTCTGTTGCGCGTTAAAGCCGTCAGGTCAAACACCCTCTCGCTGGTATCGAGACTGTTTAGTTTAGTTATATTAACGTCCCGTCATAAAGAGGGGCCGCGGTGGCCTGGTGGTAAGGTCTCGGCATCGGAACCAGAGGGTTTCAGGTTCGAGACTCGATTCCACCGAAGAACTGTCGTGCGAGGGGGCCTGTTGCACGTTAAATCTGTCAGGCCAAACGTCCTCTCGTTGGTGTGGCGTGGTGTGGAGAGGGGTGCGCCAGTTCAGGTGTCCTCCTCGTCATCTAACCGTGGCTCAAACTTACAAGGTCCGTCCCAAAATAGCCCTCGTGTTGCTTTAAACGGGACGTTAATGTAACTAAACGAAACTAATGTCCCGTTATAAAGCAACACTAGGACTATTCTGGAAAGGACCTCGTCATTTTGAACCACTGTCAGATGACGAAGACGACACCTGTGCTGGCACGCCCAATCCCTCTCCCAACTTCAACACCACTCCAGTGGAAGGACCTTTGGTCTGACAGATTTAGCGTGCAAGAGACCCCCTTACACGACAGTTCTTCGGTGGGATCGAGTCTCGAACCTGATAATCTGCGGTTCTGAAGCCGAGACCGTGCCACGAAGCCACCGTGGTCCAGGTATAGAGAGGGGGTTGCCAATTCAGGTATCGTCAACTTCATCTGACCATGGTTCGGTATTACTAGATCCGTTTCAAAAAAGCCCTAGTGTCTCTTTAAAACGGGACGTTCACATAATTAAACTCTTAGCGATGTATAGTTCATGATTTGATATCCGATTTCACTGAATAGAGCTGGCGCAGGAGTGATAGGAGATTGTGAACCTAAATGTTTTCTTTAAATTGTGAAACAATATATAATTTATGAGTGCCATTCCTATTTGGTTACAAGATTTACTAAATATCATTGGTGGCCAGTAGTTCGCTAGAGTATTGGTTATTTTTAATTTCATTTAAATTTCTGAAGCATAATATTGGAGTTAGGATTCCTTCAAGAGAGTATTTTTAAGCATAAACGTTGTAATACACCGTGGATCAAATTATGATAGAAATCTGTTTTACTCAATTTGTTTAGCTTGATTCCTTCTAGAAACCAATATCAAGAAAGTGTTCTGAAACACCAAATTGTTATGGACTATGAACCAATTTGTGTTAAAAACATCTTATGCATAATTATTTGACATACCTGATTTCTTCAAGAAATTATTATAAAACGCCAAATTATGGTAGGCTTTAAACCAGTTTGCGATAGAAATCTCTTAAGTTTAGCTTCAGATTATTTTAATAAAATATTTCAGAGCAGAATATAATAGACGGCGAACCAAATTAGGAATGAAATCTCTTATGCCTAACTGGATATATATTGATAATTTTCAAAACAATGCAATTATTTTTAGTACCAAATTAAAAAAAAATTTTAGTTCCACATTGAGATAAATTGTGAATCAAATTTGAAATAAAAATCTCTGTTTCATAATTTGGTATACCTGATTATTCCAGCAAAATATTGTGAAGCACTTAATTGTGACGGAATGGAAATCAGTTTACAATGCTAGGGAGAAATTGATATCCTTGATTCCTGCAACGAAATATTTCACCAAACTGCAATGTTGTTGTTGTCGTGTCCGTGTTTTGCACGGAAAGGGGGTGCAGTAGCTTCTGAAAGTAAAGACCCCTAAGCACCCAGAGGGCAGAAGTCTGACTTCTAGCTCACACACAGGACACAACCCTTTTTAGGGGGTGGTCGAATTCATTCGTACCCTCATTCATCCATCAGCAAGTCGAAATTTAGATCCAAATCAGAGACCGACTCATCCCTGATTCAGTTCCCTCAGAGGTATCGTTTTGTTATGGGAACTTGGAGGACTTCTCGAGGCAGTCTCGACATATTTTTAACGTGCCCCAACTGCCATTAGCCAACACGGCGGTCTTTTTCCAAGACGAGGACAGAACCCGCGACCTTTCGGTTACGAGACTGACGCTCTACCAACCAGGCTACCACGGCCACCAAACTGTAATACATTATGAATCAAATTATGATAGAAACTTTCTTCAAGAAAGTATTATAAAGCACCGAATTTTTATGATTTGTGAATCAGCTTATGATAAGAATCCCCTAAGCATAACTTGGTACTTCTAAATAGCATGTTGAAGAACATTCAGAAAAAGTGAACCAAATTATAAGTGAAATCGCTTGTGTCTGACTTGACGCATGATTATGATTCTCACAACTCTCTTTTGTTGCATCGAATTATGATTGACTGAGATTCAGTTTGTAATAGAAAGATTTGAAGAAGAAACAAAAATGGTTTACACTCTAGACAAAATAGTTTAGTTTAGTTATATTAACGTCCCGTTTTAAAGCAACACGAGGGCTATTTTGGGACGGACCTCGTCATTTTGAACCACGGTCAGATGACGAGGACGACACCTGAAGTGGCACCCCCCTCTCCACACCATACCACACCAGCGGGAGGACGTTTGGCCTGACAGATTTAACATGCAAGAGACCCCTTCACCCGACGGATCATCGGTGGAATCGAGTCTCGAACCTGAAACCCTAAGGTTCCGAAGCCGAGACCTTACCACCAGGCCACCGCGGCCCCTAGACAAAATAGTAATGCAAACAATTCTATTTTTCTTTGTACACAAGTTATAGAATATAATGATGAATGAAAGGAACCAAAATATAAGAAAATGATTAAGATGCAAAGAAGTCCTGGGTAAAAATATGCGTATATTTTCATTTTTCTCATAAATTCACAACTTATCTTCTAAAAACATCTATAAATGAAAAAAGTATTTCACCAACAATAAAACGTTTGGTTTATTTCATTGTCCATTGCATTTAACACACACGCTTCCATTTTTATGTAATTACCTCTATCAGTTTTTGAGATATTATGTTAGTGTTATAGAATTTTTATGAAAATTAAATTTCGGAGAAAATTGAAAGAAAACAGAAATTTTAGCTAAAAAATATGCGATCTTGGATGATAGGTGAGGTTTTCCTTTTCCTAGAAAAGATAAACTGTTTTGGAAAGTATGAACTACATGAAATAACGATAAAAAATAGCATTGACCAAATGTGGTCGATAACCAGTGGTTTCAACGTAGTCGGATACCTTCATTATTTTATATTCCATTTGAATAGCATTTTGATAAAATCTATAAGAATTTATTTATGCAAAGTCTACCACTTTATTGGCGATGTACTTTCACTAAAACATCGGCATTAAACTCGGGAAAGAATCGCATTAAGCACTGCTCGCTTCCGCTTGAGCCTGTGTGTGGTCAGTTACAAAATAGAACTTTACAACACCTGGTAGCAACTAAATCGGTTCATAATTCTCGTGTATAACAAGGATTTTAATTCCCCTAGAGGAATAATAACGACGGAATTTATGGCTCGACCTCTGCGAACCACCGAATTTTACGACCGTGAAGAATAAATAATTCGTTTTCCTTCTGTATACTGCTTTCTTTCAGTGGCAACAACAGTGAATCGTATTCTTTCTCCTGGCAAATAAAAATCGTCTGCAGAAGAAGGGAAGGAGTAAAAAAAAAAATAATTCGAATCAAAATGGCGTCAAGCTGAATTAATCTTCATTATTGACTACCTAAAGAACAATGGGCTTGAAAAGATGTTCTTCTCTATTACAAATGAGATTACGTCTGCCGCGAGCAAGGTTTTTTTTTTTTTTCTTTCTTTTTTTAATTCTCTTTTTCGTTTTTGGCTATTAAACCTTTGAGATTAATTATGCCTAAAGTATACGGATCTTCAGAACCAGATCTTTCCCCCTTTTAGGGCTCACGAAGTTGAATTTTTTTTTAAATATATGTATTTTTTTTTTTTTTTTTTTTCGAATTTTAGGCCTAACTTGTAACGAATATTGGAGTATAATGGTTTCTAGATTTGTTTCGCTTTATGTAACTATGCATTTTGAAGTCTGAAGATCACGGAATTCAGGAAAATTTTAACTGTATTTCAAATTTTAATATTATAATGCTTTTTTAGGGTGTATATGCAACCCTGCAGAGGAGAGATAATTAGAATTATAAATTATCAAATTTGACAGATAGTTTCATCTTGGATCACATATACTCATAAAAAAACGATTTCTCAGAATTTTATCAGTATTTTAAATTACTTAAAAAATTTAATAACTTTTCTATAATTTTTTCTCAATTACTTTGGAGTGTATCACAGAGTCGTTATTTAAAAGTCATTTTGTAAATCATTTTGTTGTCATTTAAACAGATTCTTTGGCTCTATCAATTTCATTACATATTTTTTCAAAAAATTTAATACATTTAATTTTTTTATATTTTAAGTTAAATGACGTGTTAAAATTCTGGATATATAAGTTTTTTAGATGTGGTTAAATTTAATAAATATCATCAAAGGACGTCTAAAGTTTAATTCATAACAAAAACGTTCAGTGATAAAGTTACTCTTATTAAGTTTAATCATACAAATTTGGCGTCTAAAGATAATACATTTACTTCTTCTCAGAGAAACAAAATCTATAAATATAATAAAATAAAAACATTCATAATAGTTTAACATATATCTTATTTTATTTTAAACTAGCCGCCTTTGGCGACCAGCTGGTTCAACATGAGTAATGCGTTCTAAAATTTTCAATTAAATCACATATTCATTAGCCAAAATTTAAGAAATAATTAAACTTAAAAGATTCAGTTATTAGTAGTTAAAGAATCGGTAACTTTATTCGGAAAATCTTTTTGAGTTTAATACTCTAATAATTTATCGATTATGCTTCCAAAATATTAAAAATGTTTTTTTTTCGGTGATATTGCCAAAAGGTTAAATATGTTTTTTAAAGAAAGCGAAAAAGGGAAAAAAATTATTGAATTAATGATACAGATGTTGCAAACGATTATAGAAATATGCCACTAAGTCGGGATTTCAATGCATATCCTGTCTAAGTTCAATCAGGTTTACTGTAAATAAAGATAATTTATGGAATTAATGATATAGATATTGCAAACGATCATTGAAACCTTTGCTTTGAATTTATTATTTTAGAAAATATCACATTTATATATATTTTTTATTTTATTCAGTCACGTGCTAAAAGTTGCATCTCTTTAGATTTATTTGCGTTGATAATTTTTTTTTTATTTGAACTTCCGGTATTGTTTTTTTTTTTATTTTATCCAGTCACTTGCTGAAAAAAACATGGTTAAAATATTTCTTTAAAAATTCGTTAAAAATAGAAGCTTGAGTTATACATTAAGAAATTGATACCATTAGAAAGCTAATTTTTTAATCTTTAAATTGGTGTTAAAATCATGTTTGTCCAATAATATTTTCGGAAGTTATAGCGGAAAAACGCCAAAATTTTGCTTAAATTTTAATTAATTCAAATTCCAATTAAAAATTCGAAGAAAGGGCTCCGAGGTGCACATTCCCGATCTCCAAGGTATAAATGTACCAAATTTGGTAGCTGTAGGTCCAACGATCTGGCCTGTAGAGCGCCAACACACACACACACACACACATTGAGCTTTATTATAAGTATAGATATAGATTGATAGTCTTAATAAGGTTGAGTTTCCAATAAATTATGCGTTATATACTAAATACTGAGTTATGGTATATCTGCTGTACTGGTATATATAGTGTTATTAAATTTGTCGTAAAATTATTTCTCGGGTACTAAGTGCTTAATAAAAAAAATTATTTTTAAAATTTTGATTAAATTTTAATTAATTTTTTTCGTTTTCCAAATATCTATGGAACATACGTATATTTTGGAAAAATATCATCAGTGGCAGTTTCAAATACTTATAAAATATTTACATGTAAATATTTATGTATTACAAAACAATTTAGTATATTTAGTATTTAAGATTTTATTTAGGTAAGAAAACATTTATTTTTAAAGCAATTTTTAAGCCTTTATTTATTGAAATACTTATTTTAATAAATAACTTTTGCTATTAAACATTTATTAATTGAAATTAAGAAATATTTATTAAAATAATTTTTTAAATAAATAACATTTACTAGTAAGCACTTATTAATTGAAATAAACATTTTTTATTAAAATAATTATTTTAATAAATATCAATTAATATTAAACACTTATTTATTAAAAAACATTTATCAAAATAACAAAGTACCTATTATAAAGTATAAATAAAACATTTATTTACTAAAATAACTTTTCTCCCCAAATCCTTTACATTCTAAGTAGGTTTAAAAAAAAAATAAGTAAAGTGAGAACGAAACATGTCCTTTCTTTTTTTCAATTTATTGTTCAACTTCTGCTTTTTAACTTCTGCTTCAATTCATGCTTTTCAGCTTATGTTTCAATTCATGCTTTTCAACTTATGTTTCAATTCATGCTTTTCAACTTATGCTTCCTTTATATTTTCAACTTATGCTTACTCTAAAAAATTTGCTAAAATTTAATCAATCAGTTTTTAAAAATAAAAACTAATGATAATATATATAATTTATTTTCTAATTGAATATTAAGGCTGTTTCGATTATTTAATACTATAAAAAAATCCTCTCCATCAATTTTTAAAAATTCACCATCGAATATATTCCCATATCCTAACTCTTAATAACGGGAGCTTAAAAAGCAATCATTTTTTATGAACCCTGATGAATCCATAAAGGAATTTCAACGATACCCCCCCCCTCCTACTCCTGGGGTGCTTCCGATACCGTCCTACTCATTCGAGCAACAGTGGAAGTCACCAAGTTCCGTTTGATCTTCCAAAAGACACAGATTAATCAATTTATTTTTGCAATAAACGGACCCCCTATCTTCCCAATTGCCTACTTGTGCTTTTTATCGCATACTGTGCCTATCATTATCCAGTTCCAGCATCTACTGATTCACTTAATCCACTGCTAAGCTGGACATCCTTAAACGGTGGGGTATGTCTTCATTAATCTTCTTTTAGTTTAGCCGCCGTAATTTACCGTCGAATATGGGCCTGACCCCCCTGAACGTTCCATTCGGAAATGACGTACCCCACCGTTGGTACGTTGCCCGGTAGTGTCCATTTTAATAAAAACAACTCATCCTCCATTATTAGGACCGTGACATTTGCAATTTAGGACAATCTTTTCGTAATCCAAATTTTTTCTAGTGACATTGCTTCCAGAAGATTTGTCTGATGGGATGTATTAAGGGGGGAGGGGTGATGTCGGTTGAGACGGCGTTAATGTTCTCAGCAGGGTATGATAGGAAGGCAGAGGGTATAGGAAGTATTCCTTTAATACATAATTGCAAGAGAAAGTTTCCCACGTAATTTTAGTATATTTCATACAGACGAATTCATCAAGATTTGAGATCTTCTCGTTGTATAAATAGTACTGGAACTTGATAAAAATTGATATTTCGATGTAATGCAAAAAAAAAAAAAAAAATCTTTTTTGCATTATAATTTTGGCTGATTTTTTTAAAATTATCATATTTTTCATGCACATCAAATCTTTGCGGTATGTGTAAACTTTTACCAACCAATCTTTAGGTGGATCTGGTTGAGTATACTATTGTATTTCAACGAGATTTTGTCAAAAATACATTCAAAACGTATTCGGATTTGATAAAATACAGAAGCTTCAGGCAGATTTGATCAGATAAATATGAATTCAGGCAAATCAACCTGAGATATTTAAATGTATATTTAATCAAAAGACAAATCGTTTGACATAAAACACAAATACATTTTGAAGATTTCACGGGAATATCGTATAGTGAAAGTTTAACGAAAATGTTAACTAAAGGTAAATTGTAAGATTTTGGTTCTTTCTCGTGACAATTTCCAAAAACATTATTGCATAAAAATTATTTTTACACCATTTAAAATTTGAAAATATGTCTTATTAAGCCTCACACATTATGTGTCTTGCAATTTCCTTCAATTTTAAAATTAAAATTAGAATTTTTTTGCCCATAATTTTCAACAATGTTCTTAGTTGTCGTAATGAAATTTAAAATGTTTTTTTTTTTTTTTGCTTTTAGCCATATGATATTTTTCCTTCATGAAAAACTTAAGAAAAATGTATTCACTTATTACTTACCCATTTTAGTAGCAAGAAAAAAAGTGAAGAAAGATGAAAGATAAAAGATAAGAAAGTAAATTTGCAATTTCAAGAAAATTAGTGCACAATCAAAAGGTAGAATATTTATATTAAAATCAAACATGTTCTTGATTGTATACTAATAGAAGCAGAGATAGTCGAAGTACGAGGGCTATTTTGTTTCCACCTCCGATGGGCTATAAATAAAAGACGGGTGAATATAAAAAAATGATTTTATTACCAAAAGTAAGGCCCAATAAAGGTTACTTCTCTACATAGTCACCTTGACGATTAAGGCATTTGCCATATCTATCAACAAGCTTTGCAATACCCTCTTCAGAAAATGGTTCCGCCAATGATTTGAAATGAGTTGTAACAGATTCTTTGAGCTAATCGTCAATTTGGCACCGCTACCCCTCAAGTCACTTCTTCAGTTCAAAGAAAAGATGAAAGTCACTCGGTGCTAGGTCGTTACTATATGGTGGGTGTTCTAAAATGTCCCATCGAAATTGCTCAAGGAGCCGTTCTGTTACAAGAGTGCTGTGAGGACGTGCATTGTCATGGATCAGAACAATTCCAGATGTCATACCATGCCATGCCTTTCGACACCATTCGCGAACAACACCATCGCTCATGATGTTATCTCCATACACTCGACTCATTCTTCAATGAATTTCCGCTGCTCTATTCCCTTCTGCCTGTAAAAAGCGAATAACACTTCGCGGGAGAATTAATGGAGACAGAAATGTTTACGTGACTGCAGCTGAACAAGAAATGTATGTTGGAATTGCCTGTGACAGAGCATGTGGAGGGGGAGATGCGCAGTCGCCTACTGCACACACCCGCCACCTGCCGCATGCCTGCCCTTCATAATGTGCGATCGGAGGGTGAAAAAAAAAATCCTCGTATATTAAAATATGCTTTTGATGGTTTTCACAATTCAATGTTCAAAAATACTTAAAAGAAATCATGAGCATCAACTTCTACAAAAGAAAATTAATTAAAAACTAAACTAATATTTCAGTTCAGCAAAGTGGTCACCAAAGACGTCCAATTAATAATAAATAATTTACGTAGACCTGTCTATATTAGTCTTTAATGAATAAAGTATATATAATTGTTCTGTCCAGGTATTAGTCATTTATGACTAATATATGCAGAATTCTTTTGCTCGAATATTAATTACTAACAATTAATATATGTAGACCTCTTATGATGGAATATTAGTTTCTATTGACAAATATATGTATTGAACTATTTTGTGCAGATGATAGGTATTAATAATCAATACATATGTTTGTTATTAATAACATATGTGTTAGATATTGAATACAATATTATTGTTATTAATCAACATGTGTGTTAGATATTGAGGACAATATATATTAGTTATTAATCAACATAT
>JAPMOQ010059436.1:117244-140460 GCA_026543055.1 Argiope trifasciata | reverse complement strand
TAAAGTAGTTTAATAATGTTTATTTAGTAGTAAATAAAGTAATTTAATCATGTTTATTTAGCAGTAAATAAAGTAGTTTTATAATGTTTATTTAGTAGTAAATAAAGTAGTAAAGAAGTATAATTTTATTTACTTAGTAGTAAATAAAGTAGATTAATAATGTTTATTTAGTAGTAAATAAAGTAGTTTAATTATGTTTATTTAGTAGTAAATAAAATAGTAAAGATGTATAATTTTATTTACTTAGTAGTAAATAAAGTAGTAATAAAGATATTTAATCTTCCAATGAGGGAGATAGAATAACCGATTCCCCACCCTTCCTCGAACGATAGACATACCTTCAATGCCCATATCGTTATTTATCCAATCCCTATCAAGGACATTGAATGTTCCTTTCAGAAGTGATGAACAGCACCTTTATTTACCCCCCCCCCTCCTTGACCATTTTAATAAAAAAAATTGCCCATTATTAAGGCCCCACACAACGCTTGCAATTTGTGGTGACCTTTTAAGGATGTGTATTTCTGCTCAAAGTGGACATATAAGAACATCTAAGGGGGTGCAGGAAGGTGTAGGTACTATTCAGGATATCGCTCCCGATTCTCGAAGGGCAAGGGGGTGGAGTGGAAAAAGAATCTCTCCCAAAAGTCTCAACACAAAGAAGGGATAATGAAAAAATACTCCAAGCATATCCGCCATATACTCATCTTTTTATTTGAACCCCTTGTCCTCAAGGGAGACAGGGGGATGTTATTACAGGAAGTTCCACGTGTATTGACCATTGGACCTTTATAGATATCCGAGGGTGGATTCCGACGGACATTTTTCCCCACTTAGGTTTTCGAAAGAAGGAATTTTAGAAGAACTCGATCGAAACATGGGGTGGGTTTCCTTCCGAACTTTTTGTACTTTTTATTTCCAGGTTTTTCCTGCCTTTACAGTTCCCAGGGGGGAGGATAGAAATCGGGAAAAGAGTGGGGGGATTAATAGTTGTGAAATCTGTAATTCCACGGGGTTTGGGAGGAAATAATGGAAGGGAAAAGAAAAAGTTTGTATCGATGAAATAACCTATATCGATGATTTCTTGATATAAGTTCAAGTATCTTTTGTATGAGTTTTGAGATTGGAGATAAAGAAACGAAACTTTAGCAAGCGATGTGGATTGAACACGGATTGAATTAAAAGGAAGATGGGTTAGAGAATTATAAAGGAAACCGGTGGGAGTGGTCTCCCAGAAACTTTCTTGCCAACTCTCCAATAAATGCTTTTTTGTATTACTAAACGCATGCCATTGGTGTATAATAGTTACACAAGAGCCTACTAGCATGTGATCTTTGACGATTAATCTATAAAATGAGATAGATACACTAGTACCTGAAAATCGAACTCCCTTTTTTCAGTCCGAGCGATAGTAAAATTTGATTCAGAACTACAAATGTTATCACAAAATTGTCGTGCGGGCAGATTTGTCTTAGACGCTAACATAACTAATTTAGATTCCATCTCACATTCCATCTCACATCTCACTTGGCATCGGAACGTGCCAAGTCCATGAAATGGAAAAAAGTTTGATTAAAACAAGCATAGACCTTCTTAGCCAGAGCGCAACTGCCTTTTTCTTTTATTCTTTTCGAATTCAGAATTCGTTTTCACAAAAATTGTTTTAAAAAGAATAACCAGGAGATGACAAAAGAAAATGATTCATTCTTTCAAAAAAATAGTTCTTATTGCTTCCTAAAGAATACCACTTCTCTGAGTTCTGATTGAAGAAAAATTATTTACAATGCAATACAATACTACTTAACAAATTAAATATACATGACATAATCAAAACTTTTAAAGAAACAAAAGTTGGTGTTGCCACCACTTTTTAAAATATATATTTACAATAATAAATAAAGAAACAAAAATCGTTCCACAGTGGAGAGCCACCACAAAATCACATATCGAATTTAATATATATATTTAATACACTCCATTTTTATGTTAAGGAGTATGAATATTTGAAAAATTACAGATCAATAGACATTCACTCAACAAACAGAATTGGTTCGAAATTTGAAATATATATCTATTTATGTTGCTGAATCTTGTGAGGTCCAAAGTGTCCATAAATAAATAATTTTTTATATTCGTAATCGTTCAATAATAATATCCAAGTTTTTACACATTTATTAATCTAAGATTACTTTCTATTTTTTATCTGTATTTTATAAATCTTTTATAATTGATTGGAATGGTTATGGCTCGTGCGTGGCTCGTTAGAGACAGATCCTCACCCAAGGGACTATGCAGGTTAGGGAGGTTATGAACTACCTTCAAAGCATACTTTTTCCGAGCACAATTTTACTAGGTAGTTATCAGGTAAGTGAAGCCGTCTTTTACGTAACATGTCCTTAAGAACAGAAACTGTCATTGCGATTTTTAAGAGGGATGGGCAATTTTTTTAATGTTTGAAAGAGACACTTAAAGGTTTCAGTGTTCAGTTACCTGATCGAAATTGATCTTAAAGGATCAAATCTTGGAAAGTTGTTGTAAGTGTTGTTATTCAGTGTATTTGTCATAGTCAAGCCCGCTGACAAGATCACCAATTTTAAGCCGATTTGTACAGTCACATCTAAGAGTAAAGGTTCTTTCTCACACCTGACAGATAGAATACAGGGTAAAGAACAATCATGCCGGAACCAGGCCTCAAATCTGGGATGCACACATCACCGGGAAGAAGCACTACCCATAGGCCAGGATGCCAATATCTTGGAAAGTTCTTTCAGGATGAGTTTCCCACCCAAAAAGTAATTTCGAGATAAATTCTGTGGTTTAATTGCCCTTCAGAGTGCAAAGATAGCAACCAGCTTATAAATATCAAACCGTTTATCAACTAAAAAGACTGATTGAAATTGCTCATTTTGTCATTGCTTATCAGATTAATAATGTTTTCACAGACACTGGGTACAGTAAACAGGCAATCATGGCCAAAAATTATTTATTGACTCGTTATTAGACTTATATTTATCATTGAAGACGCCACACGAACAACACTACACACAACACTTAAAAAGGGGTCTATCATAATTTTCCCTCAGTGCGCCTCTAGTTTTGGGCAGCTTACAGTTTTGTTACCAGCTCAGCTTTGTCCGTTTGGTGGGCTTGGAAAGGTAAAATTTTCTACGAGTTCCTTCCTCAAGGTTAAACAATAAATTCTACGAAATACCGTTATCAACTGAAGGCTGCCATAGCAACAAAAAATAGCTTGACCAGAATATAAAAAAAAAACCCGACAAGGCGTTGTTTTTCATCATGTCAACACGAAACCACATATTGCATTAGTCATAAATGGAAAACTCTCGCAGTATGATTGGGATGTTTTATCGCATCCTGAATAGTCTCCAGATCTCTATCCATATGATTATTACTCCTTTCCTTAAAAAGTTATCTTCGCGATACTCACTTTAAATCCATCAGCGAAATTAAAGCGCCCCTCGAGAATTATTTCTTGTGCAAAACACGATAATTTCAGTTGGTTGCTTGGCTGTGATTTTTAGTGGCGCAAGAGCCAACTTTGGCTAAACTGCGCCAACAAGACAATTTCTTGAAAGAAGGCATAACGAGGCTTCCTGAGAGATGGAAGACGGAAATTCTTAGGGTTCTTATATAACATATATATTAACTTATATATTATAATAAAAGAGTTATATAATAAAATAACAATATTTTAAATTTAAAATATATATTCTCTTTAATTAAAAAATATCAAAATTAATATCCGGAAAAGAATAGATTAGATTCCAGTTAAAAGCATATTTACTATCAAAAATATCCCTTCCAAGAAATATATGAATTCTTTCTCATATTATATATTCTTAGAAACAGTGGAAAATATTAGTGATAAAAAAATCTGAAATCTTATACTTCAGTAACATTCTCCTCTTATAGAAATTTCTAGAATTTTGTATTCCCTGCAAGTTATAAAGAAAAAAGAATTTTTCTTCATATTCCGAAGCTCTTCAGTGATTAAAAAGGAATAACGGAATATAGGAAGATATTGTCATATTTTTTTAGCGTCATATTTTTTTAGAAATAAATTTTTCCTGGAAAAAGCTGAAAGCACAAAAAGGATTTTCTTTTGTTGTAATATCGATATTAGTCCGTCATCTTTGAATATTCTAGTTTCATTTTACACGAAAATAAATGCAGCGACCGAAAGTTTTCCTGTGAACAAACAATTGATTAAAGATTCAGGATTTTCACTTTATTCTCAAACGCTACAAAAGGTTTCTTTCTTTAAGTTTGCAATTTAAGTTGAAATTTCATTCTGTTAACATTCAAAAATGTTCAAATATCACATATAATTTCTTTCTCGAAAGAAATAATATTATTTATACTGACAGTAAGAATTTTTGGATATTTGTTAGAAACTTGATAATCATGTTTCGAATACGGTCTTCAGATACTAAATTCTTGACAAATACAAATGAAAACATTGGGTATTTGTGAGAGACTTGTAACATTCATGCTTTTGAACATATTTTGTGGACTCCAGAATCTTGAATAAAAAATGATTATTGTAGTTTCAAGAAGTTTTCAGAACGCCATGATTCCTATAAACAAAATGGGATTATCAGATACATGTCAGAAAAATGATGATTGTTGTTGTTCCAACAACAATCATCAAATGTTAACCATCGTTTCATCAAATTTCAAAATTCAACAACAATTATCATGTTTTCTGGGTAACAGAATCTTGAAATTTCATGCTGCTAACGTCCAAAAAAGTTCAAATATCACATAAAATTTCTTTCTCGAAAGAAATAGCGTTATTTATACCGACATAAGAACAGTAAGAATTCTGGATATTTGTTAGAAACTTGATCATCATAATTCGAATACACGGTTCAAATACTAAAAACTTTCTCATATTAAATTATATACTTTCGTTTTCTGGATGGCAGTTCTTGACAAATACAATGAAAATGGTGAATATTTATTAGAATTTTGATGATTTTAGTTTTAAAAAGTTTCTAGATGCTAAAGTCTTCAAAAAACAGTGAAATAATTGTATATGTGTTGAAACTTGTTAATTGTTGTTGAACATGTTTTCCAAATATCATAATCTTCGAATACAGAATAAAAACGTTGCAACTTGAAAAGAAAACAAATTAGAAACGTTACAAGAAACTTGTTTATTCAATTTAAACCTTTTTTCTGAATACCAGAGTTTTGAAAACAATGTAAATGTTGAATATTTTTATTAAAAAATATAATACCAGACAGCACACTAATTAATTAATTATTGTCTAGTAATTTTTAAATTGTGAAAAATGAATGGACACTATTTAAAATTTCTCCTCATAAAAAATTGATATAATTCAGCTTCTTTCGTTTAAAGAAATACAAATTTTCAAGTTTAGTATATATTTTCCACCAAATCTTCAATAAATCAGCCAGAGAGTTTAACTTATAAATAGGACATAGCTTATTAGAATAAGTTTGTATTGAACTTCAAAATAAACTTTCTAATTCGTATATAGAAAGGTCAAATCTTTAAAAATAAGTGTGAAGTTCTACTGCTTCTTTTTAATTAATCGATTAAACCATAATAAAGTCTTCAAATAAATTGAGACCTTTAAAAAGTATTCGCTGGTAGTCTCTGAATACATATAGTTAATCAAAACAATTCAGGAAAAATAAAACACATTTTAGTTTTGATATTGATCTAATAAAAATAAATATGAATTACAAGCATTTTATTATGTTAAAAAAATCAAGAGACTCTTTAAAAACATCCGAATTAAGTAATGTTTACTATATTGCAATGTATTCGTGGTCTTCAATTCCCATTCAGATATAATAAATCATCACGTGACCCGAAATGACGAATGAGGGTAACTTAGTATCTGGAACTTCAGCCGATGCCATCGGAAAAAAGTTATTATTTTCATTTTGCTCAAATATATATCAATGGATTCCGTGTAGTCTCTGGATATTTCCTGCGACAATCAAGAATCGGCCTTTGATGTTCGCTCGTAACATCTCTGATATAATCTTTTTTTTTCCCCCATGTATTTTTTTCAGCTGCTCCTCCGATATATTTTTTTCCCCACCATTTCTTACTCTTATTCGCGTTTCTCTTCACTTCCTTTCTCTCTCTCTTTTTTATTTATTTTATTTTTTAATCTCGAGATGATGATGTTGTGTTGCTCAGAATCTTTGTTTCAGTTTTCTAATCTTCGAACTGGGCTTTTATCAACACTTTTCTTTTTTTTATTTCCATCTTTTCAAGAAGATCTTTGTTATTTATAACCATTTTTTTGTGTTTTAGTTTTTTTTTTTCATTCCCTACTTAGGAATGGAAAGAAAAAGGGACGCTTTTATTCCGTCATATTCATTCATTTTTTTGTGTTGTTGTTATGGTGGTCCCCCCCCCCTCTTTCCATCTTTCTATTTTACAGATGAAGGCAATGGCAACCGTCAACAAGTCAAGGAATTCTTTGAACTTGTCTTGTTATGAACGAACTTGATCATGACATTTACGGTCTCCGGCCATTTAGCAAGGGAAAGAAGTCGGTTCAAATTGCTGCGGCGCCTGTCAAAAACAGGATATTCTTAATTAAAAAAAATGGAAGTTACGAGTTCGTGTGCTTGCCTTTTAATTGTCTGTTTGATCCCAACCCTTTTGAAAAAAAACTGGCCAAAGAGGGTCTCCGTTTATTTAGAAGATTTCGGACAGACAATTTCGGCTGTCTTCATTTGAAATTCATTAACTGCGAGCAAATTGACGTTCGCTGGTTAATTACTGCGATGGAGAAGCGGGAAGAATTTTTTAAAAAAAAAAGGTATTTAGAGATTTATAAAGATTCTTTTACGTACTAAAATGAATGGAAATCAATCTGGACAAAAGCAAAATGACGTAAAAATATTTTGAAGTGTAATATATTTCTTTGTATGTTAGCTACTGCCTTTGGCTACAAACTGATTGAATTTAATGCCAATTAAATATATAACACATTATTTGTTGTTCAAAATTCTTTCAACACGAACTTTTTAAGCGCAGAATTAGAATGGATAACATAGGCTTGTTATATTAAGGTGTTGGACTACATTTGAAGGACAATTTTTGAAAAATTGGACTTTTTAACAACTATTTATGAATTTTTATTTGTATTGTCATTTATAAACACTATAAATACAAAAAATATATTTGAAAATATAATATATTTTGAGAAATAGGAAAATTTTTAGTAAGTTTTAATGAAATTTAATCAAAACGGCTAACATTCTACACAAAATTGTGAAGCAGCTTGCACACAAGTTATGGAATATAACTATGAATGAAATGAACCAAAATCCAAGAAATTTGTTCAGATGCAAAGAAGTTATGGATAAGAAAATAGGCATTTATGCATTTGTTTTTATAAATTCACTAACTTTATTTTTCTAAAATTACCTGTAAATGAAAAAGTATTTCATCAACAACAAAACTTTTTGTTCATTTCATTGCCCATATTATTTAAAAAACACGCTGAAATTTTTATGTAAATACCTCGATTAATTTTTGAGATATTGTATTAATGGTGGTGAATGTTTATGAAAATTACAGTTTTAAGATAATTCAAAGGAAATATTAGCTGAGAAATATGTTTCGCTTAAAATTCTCCTTAATGATAGGTAAGGCTTTCCTTTTCCTAGAAAGTATAAACTGTTTTATCCCAATGCATGTCGTAAGAGGCGACTAAAATGGGGTTGGGTGTAGGGCTAACTCCCCTACCCCGTAAAAACTCTACTGTTACGAAATCTAAAGAAGAAAATACCCGGCTGCCTATCTATCCAAGAAGTGGGTAGCCTGTAATTCGAATCTGCGGAAGGCCATGGCCCACCCTGGGCTGAAGCGCCACTGAAGAAGAAGAAGAAGAAGATAAACTGTTTTGGAAAGAGGATCTACAAAAATAACAATTTCAAAAAATCGTAATTGTAGTCAATAACCAGTGTTTTTAACGTTGTCGGATACCTTAATATCCCATCGCCTGCTTATTGGATAAATGAATCTTTCGAATGAGTTCTCTACTTCTAAAAAAAAGGAATCTATTTTTTACTGCACGCTGTCTTTACCGGTAATGTGACTTCATCTTTTGATTCATATCGTAAACTATGCAGATAATAAACACGATTTTTATTGAACTATGAAAAATAATTGTGCAATCAAATATTTGATTAAACAATGAAAATTGTTAAAATTTTATTTCAGCATTGATATACAGTGGGTAAAAAAAGTTCACGTACGGTCACTAAATTTAAGAATAAATGAGCATAATTTGTAAAGTATTGCAATTTTTCTTTAAATACTGTCCATATGTGTTTAGTATAAGTCTATAGAAAGAGATTTTAGTAAATTTTTATTTTTAAAAAACGAGAAAAGCATATTAGTTGCAATATCTAAGGTAAATTGAAAATTGCAGTGCAAAAAAAGTTTCCGTACGCTTTATGCAAATTCTTTCTGAAGTGTTTAAAACAGGCCCGCAGTAAATCTTTGACGTCAGAAAGTTAATCACTGATAAGAAAACAACATTTTGACAGTTGTTGAGTTTAAATTTGTTCTTGATCGTCTCAAAATGGAAGTTCCCAGAGCTATTCGGGAATTAGTGATTAAATTGCGAAATGATGGATTATCCATGAAAAGGATTAGTGAAAGGATTAAAAAATCGAAGTCTACTGTGCAATGTATCATTGAAAGATATCGTAAACTTCATACACTTGAGGATAGAGATCGATCCGGGAGGCCGTCAAAATTAAATCGCGTGCATAAAAGAAACATCTTACGCCAAGTTCAAGAAAATCCACGAATTAGTGCACCAAAGTTGGCATCTGATTTAATGGTTGATTACAACATTAAAGTCTCAACTCAAACCGTGAGAAATGTCATTAAAAAAAGTGGTTATGGACGTGCTGCCCGGAAGAAACCCTATATAAGTTTGTAAAACAGGAAAAAGCGCTTCGAGTTTGCAAAGAAGCATGTAATCAAGCCAATATCTTTTGGGGAATCCATTCTTTTTAGCGAGGAGTCAAAATTTAACATTCATGGGTAAGATGGCCGAGTTATGGTGCTCTGAAAACCAAACGAACAAATGCTAACTAAGAATTTATGCGGAACTGTGAAGCACGGTGGTGGCGGTGTGTGGGGGTGTATGAGTGCTTCTGGAGTAGGAAATTTGCAGTTCATCGAGGGAAATATGGATCGATATGGATATCTGGATATTCTTAAACAAAATGTGTTATCCAGTGCAGAGTAATTATCTCTTGGAACTGGATGTACTTTTCAGCAGGACAACGATCCTAAACACACCTCTAAGATTTGCCAAGAGTGGTGCCTTTATCATGTTAAACAACAACTTCATAGCCCTCCCCAGTCACCTGATTTAAACCCCATTGAACATTTGTGGGAAGAAATTGGCCAACAACTTAAAAAATATGACATAAAAGACAAAGTTGAGCTCAAAAGTGACATTAGTAGTATTTGTTGTAATATTTCTCCAGAAACAACAACAAAAACTTGTAGGCGTAATGCCTCAACGTCTAAAAGAGGTGATAAAGGCCAAAAGAGGGCCCACTGATCATTAAATGTGTATTTGTTAAATGTATTTTGCATTTTTGTAAACTTTTTTCGTGTGCTAGGGCACCATACGGAGACTTTTTGTTCCATGTTTACGGCATGTTTTGAGTTTTTAAGATTTATTATTTAATTTTATCAGTATTATCATCCTTTTAATGTGAATATATATTAAATAATATTAGTTTTAACTCATTTTTAAGTTTTCATTTTTATCATTATGAATTTTGTGTGACAAATTAAGCTTTGATTTGCATTCGTATCTGCGTACGGAGACTTTTTTTTACCCACTGTATATTGTCGAAAATTATGTTAAAAGATATTTTTCAAAAGTGATCGAAATTCAAGAGCAAAATTATACAATAACTAAATTTATACTAGTAAAAAAGAAAATGTTTGAAATTTTAAAATAATGTGGGATTTATCTTTGTGTAATATTTTTATAAATCCTCGAGAAAAAGAAAATTAAATGATTATAAATTAATATGTAGCCAATTAAATTTCTAGTTAAATCATGTAAAAATTTATTCAATGAACCGCTGTACAGCCTGTACCAAATTCGGTAGCTCTAGCTCAAAATATTTATCCTACAGGGAGTCAACAAAATGCAGATTAAA
Organism: Argiope trifasciata; assembly: GCA_026543055.1. NCBI lineage: Eukaryota > Metazoa > Arthropoda > Arachnida > Araneae > Araneidae > Argiope > Argiope trifasciata. Next base: position 130,242 of record JAPMOQ010059436.1, on the reverse strand, counting down.
ATTATACTTTATAATTAGAAGATATTTATAATTATTAGTAGAATTATATCATTAAGATGTTAGAAGATATTTAAATACAGAAGAAGATAAATATTATTTATTAGAAGTCTTTATAAGAACTTAATATATATAAAATCTCATTACTAAATTCTAAGACTTTCATTATAAAATATAAAATAATTTCGCTTAAAATTAGCTTATTTTTGCTTTAATATTTTATAACTGAATTATTTTAAAGAAAATCCTTTTTATAGGAAAACTAACTGATACACCCAGAGTTGCTCTAGTTTAAAATCCTTCATTCCTTAATATTAATTTAAAAATTAATTATTTAATGATTATTATAGCATACAAAATCCCATTAATATCCTGAAACGTTTTTTACAATTAATATTAAGATATCTAATATAACTTTAACTAGATTTTGAAGAAACACTGATGGCTGATTTTTGTACATTTATTTTCTGGCATCTCTAAATCATAGCTTAAAAACACATAATAATCTTATAAAGATATTCATATTATAATTTTTAAAAATATAAAAACATTTTGGTACAACAGTTCAAAATCTTAATTATGGCTAATAAAGGAATTTCTAAATCATAATATTCTCAAAAAATATGAAAAAAAAAGGAAAGATAATTATTACAAAATAATGAAAGAGTAATTGAAAATCTTATGTTGCCTAGCAACGGAATACCTATACATTTTCTTATTTCAAAATCGTCTGCATTAAATTTAAAATGAATTAATGGGAGAAGCAGGAAACATTGAGATAAAATAAATTGGAAATGTAAAATTTTAAATTTTTAAATAGCATAAAAATATCGAGTTTGGATTATAATAATATTACAAAATAATTGTGATAAAAAGTCAAAATTTTGGTTAGTTTATGATTAACTTAATATATAATTTTTGTACTTTGTTTATTAAAACTTTGTATTTTAAAATAATGCAAAAATACCTATTCCTACATTATGTCTTACAAAATAGTTTTGTTTAATTTCTAATTAATTCAATATTTAATTATATTTTTAACTTTGTTTGAATTTAAAAATGGTGTACAAATATTTTTTCTGAATTATATTCTTCAAATTAATTGTCCTAAAAATCAGAAATTTGGTTAATTTATAATTTACTGAATATTTAGTTTTTATACTTTGCCGTTAAAATCTTGAATTTTAAAATTGTGTAAAAATATGTTTCCTAGATTTTCTAAATTATATCTTCTGAAATAAATGTGGTAAAAAAAACCATAAAAATTTGGTTATTTTTTAATTAATTGAATATTTAATTTTAGTATTTTTTGTTGAAATATTGAATTTAAAATCGGTGTAAAAATATTTTTCTAGATTATATCTTACAAAATAATTACAGTGAAAATTCAGAATTCTGGTTAATTTTTAAATAAATGAATATTTAATTTTTGTTCTTTGTTACAGAAATTTCTAATTTTAAAATCAATAAAAATCCTTTCTGCATTATATCCTACAAAATAATTATAGTAATGTAAATCAAAATTTGAATTAATTTCAAATCAATTGAATATTTAATTTTTGTACTTTGTTGTTAAAATCTTAAAATATTTTTCCTAGATTATATCCTACAAAATAATTGTGATAAAAAAATAAAAATTATATTGGTTTCACATTATTTTAATGTTTAATTAATTTCTATTCTTTGAAAACTTGATATCATTAATTTCTTATTTCTTAAATGATTGCTGCCCAATTTTATTGTATTCGGTACATTAGAGAAATTGAGTTTTATACATAGTACATGTGTAGACATAACAATTTTAATTTATGTTAAAATTGTTTCAAGCGCTAAATGCTTTTTGTAATCAGAAAATAAATTCTCTTAAAATGAATATCAGATGCAAAAAAATTAAATTTTGAAATCATGAGGGAAAAAAATTTGTATTTTCGTTTAATTACCAAATATTTCAAAAATGCACAATTTATCAATGAGTTGACATTTTTTAATATTTAAGGCATCCGATTACGTTAAAAACACTAATTACCAATCACATTGACTAATTTTTCTTATTATTTTTATTTCTTATAGTCCAGATTTTCCTCTTTCCAAAACTCATTAAAGAGAAAAGAAGACGCGACTTATCATCCAAGAGAATTTTAAGCAAAGTATATTTTTCAGCTAAATTATTTGTTTTTAACCTCAATTTTCTCAGAACTTTGATTTTCATAAAAATTTTCCACCGTTAACAATATGTTTCAAGAACTAAAAGAGGTATTCACATAAAAATTTTAGCATGTGTTTTAAATAATACGGGCAATGAATTGAACCAAAAGTTTGATTGTTGGTGAAATGCTTTTTCATTTATAGGTGTTTTTAGAAAAATTAAGTTGCGAATTTATGGAAAAAATGCATATACAGTGTCTCACAAAAGTGATGGGAAAGAACTTGCTTTACAAAAGGAAAATGTAATAAAATAAATAAGTAAACATGTACAAATTTTTTGTGGGTGTATTTCATACTTGAATTTTGTAACAATTATTACGTAACATACATTTTGTCAAAATATTAAAATATTAATTTAATAAAAATATAATTGTTCAGAACGGAGCAAAAATTAGCTCACATAAGTGATGAGACACCATTAGATATGCAACAAAAATCGTCTGAAGTAAGCAATAAAAATATTTTTTGGGGGTTTTATTTTTACTTAAAAGCAATTGGCAATAATTTATAAAATCGTCTGCAGTATTTCTCTCCAGATTGCTTTGGAATTTTTGTGTTTTTTAGCTTTGTTCAGCCATGAATACTAAACGAAAAGAAACTTCGCTTGAAATTCGAAAAATAATTATTAATTTGCATATTGAACATGGAAAATCTATTAGAGAAACTGCTAAAACAGTTAATTTGAGTCATTCAACAGTTTTCAACATCATTAAATGATATAAAAAGAATCATACAATTCAGGATAAAAGAAGACCTGGCCGACCATCAAAGCTATCTAATGGATTAAAGCGAATTATCGTTCGAATTATAAAAAAATATCCAAGAATGAGTGCTCCTAAAGTTTCTACTGATTTACAAGCATTATATGGAGTAATTGTTAATCCTGAAACTATTAGAAGAGTAATTCGATCTGCTGGATATCACGGTAGAGTAGCCAGGAAAAAATTCTTCGTAAGTGAAAAGAATAGAAAACTCAGACTGGCATTCGCAAAATCTTACATAAATAAGAATTCTGATTTCTGGAATAAAGTTATATTTGCTGATGAGAGTAAATTTAATATATTTGGTTCTGACGGTAGAATCTTGGTGTGGAGAAAACCCAGGGAAGAATTTCGTAAAGAGAACTTGGTGCCAACAGTAAAACATGGTGGAGGAGGAGTTATGGTATGGGGGTGTATGTCGTCCGCTGGAGTCGGTAATCTTGTTTTTATTGACAGTATAATATATCAGTACAAGTATATCGACATTTTACAGCAAAATTTGAAATCTTCAGCACGAAAATTGAACCTTCATAACGATTTTAAATTCTACCAGGATAATGATCTTAAGCACACTGCTTTGAACGTTAGACTCTGGCTGCTGTATAACTGTCCTGAAATAATAAAAACACTACCACAATCTCCTGACTTAAATCCCATAGAGAATATTTGGCAAGAATTGGAATCAAGAATTCGCAAACACACCATTTCTTCAAAACAACACTTAAAATCGGTGCTTCAAGAAGAATGGGGTAAAATCACTCCAGAAATCACAGAAAAATTAGTCAAATCCATCCCAAGAAGATTAAATCATGTTTTAAAAGTAAAAGGAAATCCGACAAAATATTAAAACCTTTTAAAAAGTAAAATTTTTGGATAAATATTTGATGGAAAAGTAAGTGTCCCATCACTTATGTGAGCCATTTTTTTGCTCCTTTCTAAATAACTGTATAATTTATTAAATTTATTTTAATATTTTGAAAAAATGTATGTTATGTATTAATTGTTACAAAATTTAAGTATGAAATACACCCACAAAAAATGTTTACATGATTATTTATTTATTTTATTACATTTCCCTTTTGTAAAGCACAAGTGTCCCATCACTTTTGTGAGACACTGTATATGTATATTTTTACCTCTAGCTTCTTTGCATCTCAAACTTTTTCTTAGATTTTGGTTCATTTCATTCATTATTATATTCTATAACTTGTGTACAAAGAAAAATGGGACTGCTGCATTGCAATTTTGTGTAGAGTGTTAACCATTTTGGGTTCAATTTAATTAAAATTTACAAGAAATTTTCCTAGTTCTGAAAATATGTTACATTTTCAAATACTATTTGTTATTTATATCATTTTGTATTATGATTGACAATATATGTAAAAAACATTGTTTAAAATAGTTTTTAAAAAATCCAATTTTTCAAAATTTATCCTTTGAATGTAGTCGAATACCTTAATAGTTATAGCTAATTATAGTATCCTATAGCTATTTTTTAAGCTCCAAAATTGGCTATTTGATACTGCTAAAGCAAAACATTTACAGCATAATCTTTTTTGTTTTTTTTTTACAAGAGAAAAAATTTAAAACCTCTAAAAATGCAAAATATGAAGGAAAAAGAAAATTGGATTCTCTTAGCTATGAAGTTTTCGAATATTTTTGCCGCCTAATTAGCGTCAAAACAAGGATTTCTCTTGTTTTTTTTATATCTTCGTTAGAAAATAGTTAACATGCCATGGAAAATTAACCATTGGCGAAAAATAACCCTTACAGGTTTTTTTGATTCTTTAAGGTACGTCCATTTTATTTACGGTTTTTAGAAGTCCATCATTCAAAAAATTGGCGCAAAGCAGAAACATGGAGGTGTATGCAAGGTCAATATGTTAACACTTTTTTTATATTATCTTGCTTTTAAAATTCTCTATTAGGAATTTTGATGAAAAAGCATGAGGTTTTTCATCAGGACTTTTTATTAACTCATTTGCATGTTGTTTTTCCAATGAATTATAAATGTTTAATATATTTTTCAAACTCAACAGGACAACAGTAGTATAAAAAGAAATAAAATAAACGTGACATTATTTTTCTTAATGAAGAGTTCACAGTAGCTCCATTTTTCAAAAGTGAGTAAACAAGATTCTCTTTTAAATGCAAATTTATCGAAGTTAAAAAATAAAAATAAAAAATTCCTCTAAACAAGTTGGAAAGTAAATTCCTTTACATCTAAATTACTATTTGGCAACCTAATTTTTTGATTTTAGAACGAGTCAAAATTGGAGCTTGAAAAATTACTGTTCAGCCCCTATCTTCTAAGATATTGCGGTTATCGAAAAACTTTAAATGCAAAACTTGTTCGTCTTAACGACGTGTTAACTTAACTAATTGGGCTTGTCTTTCTATCTTCAACATTCAGAAAGTTAGATCGAAATGAAAATTTCAATCAAGGAGTAATTAAGATCTCTTTGGGATTATTCATCGCCATAAAATTGTCTCTGAGCGCTTTGTGCTGTTACGGTTGTTTAATAGCAATTTGTTGAAACTGGCATTTTTTTTTTTTACATGTTTATAAAGAAAACAATTAGATTAGGACAATTCTTTGTATTAACTCTGATAACAGACAATTCTTTGTATTAACTCTGATAACAGACAATTCTTTGTATTAACTCTGATAACGAAGGTACCGTCTGATAGAAATACGAAAAATAAAGGTTTTACTTTATTTTTTTGTGCAAGAGAAATAAAATGGTGAATAATTTTCAGCCTATCTGTTTAGTTTCACGCCTGAGGTCTAGTTATAAAACAATAATAGACGAAATTATGAAGCCTAATTGCGAACAATAATAGACAAAATCCTGAGGCCTTAATTGTAAACAATAATAGACAAAATCCTGAGACCTAATTGCGAACAATAATAGACGAAATCAGGAGGCCTAATTGCTAACAATAATAGACGAAATTATGAGGCCTAATTGCGAACAACGATAGACGAAATCCTGAGGCCTTAATTGTAAACTATAATAGATGAAATCCTGAGACCTAATTGCGAACAATAATACACGAAATCAGGAGACCTGATTGCTAACAACGATAGATGAAATCTGGAGGACTAATTGCGAACAATACTAAACGACATCATGAGACCTAATTGCAAACTATAATAGACGAAATTCTGTGGCCTAATTGCGAACAACAATAGACGAAATCCTGAGGCCTTAATTGTAAAAATTAATAGACGAAATCATGAGATCTAATTGCAACAATAATACACGAAATTATGATGCCTAATTGTAAACAATAATAGATGAAATTATGAGGCCTAATTGCAAATAATAATAGATCAAATTTACAGATTAACAACGCAAAGAAAGGCTTAAAACTTATTTAAACATTTTTTAAACTTAAAACAACCCTTACTTTTTATTTTTATAAATAAATGAAGGTGTTGCCAGATACAGGCTATTATATTTGAGAGCAGATAATTAAAACGATATTGCGTATCGATAATTATAAGATACGCGTGATTACGATACAAACAGTATATCGATGCGCAACAATATTGCGTATCGATAATCGTAACGAAGATCTAAAAATAAAAGCAAATATCCATCTCAAGCTGCCACGAGCATATCAAATTATGCTGCATTTCGCTTTTAAGGATCAAAGACGAAAACAGGACAAACTTTTTAAGATAACGAGAAAAAGTACTCTCGCATGTTTCTCGCCAAAAATCGATACTGTAGCACATTTATGGCGTAAAAAACAAACATCGATCAATGCTAACGTTGTCTAAAACAGTTTTTTTCCCTGCTGCTTCTTCCGTACGGCATTTATTGAGAAAAAGTAAATAAAATAAATTACCAGCTGCGATTTTTTTTCCGGCGCATTTGCAGAAAACTTTGGGGATGAAAATTCCAATTTGTTGCTTTTGCAGGAAGTATTGGGGATGCTCAGTAAATGTCAGAATTCTAGGGAGTATTAAAGGTTTTGCTAAAATCAATTATTAGAAATGTTTCTTTAAAAAAACTTCCAAAATATAAATGCATTCTATGGAATTCCAAGTGTGTAAACCTATATAAAAGATTTTGTTTTAAATAATGAAATTGAAGTTTTGAAATAATTTTTTAAATATGTCAGGCATTAGTCCAAAAATTTTCTGAAAAATGGTTTACATTCACATCCATTTTATATTATGGTGATATTTATAAAATACACTTAGAGCCTTTTTATCAGTAAAGTAAAATTATATTATAAATTATTTTTTGCAATATTTTTTTCAAATTTTCACTGAAAAAAAATACTATATTTTGCTAAATTTGGGAGCTTTAAGTAGAAACATCTATCTTGTTCAGAACCAACGTGCATATACACATTCTTCCTTACTTTTAATAGAATGTAAATCTCAAAAGCAAATAAATGTAAAAAATGCATGAGAAACTTATATAACACCCTTGAGATATTGCTAAAACCTAATTACAACATAAAAATACTAAACAGCAAACTGAAATTGCAATATGATGTATCCTCAATCGCATTAATACTTTTCTATGGCTTCCTCAATCACCAGATCTGTCCCCAAGTGAGCTTGGTATGTTCCTTTCTTTCCTTAATTAATGTTTCTTAATCACTGGAATTAGTAAGAATGGTTTATTATTCTATATTCTATATGTTTGCAATAATGTATTCGAATATTTTATTTATTTGTGGGATTTGCTGCTAAAAATGTCATAAGCGCGAGTTTATTCTTGAAAGAACTTCTCAGGCTATTTTCGTTATTTAGATTTTTAATTAATCTAATTTGCTTTTTATGAATGAATAAGAAAATAATGACTGCAGAACCAACCACTAGCATTCAATACATTTTAATTTATTTAGAAATCTAGGAAAAAGTGAAAAATAGTATATTAATTTATCAATCTCATAAGCAGACAAACAGTAATAATTTACGAAATTTTACAGAAAAACATATATAAAATAAAAAAGCAAAAATAAACTTGACTTGTACCCAAATTTTGTAATATTGTCTGCTCTTATCAATGGCCACCTTATCGGCACACTGGTTTTGCATTTTGATGTTAATACGAACCTTTAATTTTAGCTGTGTTAATTAGCTGTTTTATGCAACGAAACAGAAAGTTTTTAATAAACTATTTTTAATAATATTAGATTATATTAAAGAATGTACTTTTATTTTCAACAAACAGTATTACAGACATAACACAATCTATTTAATTATTTATGAACTAATTTCTCGGGATTTGAATTTATTTGAAAAACTGACAATGGCAAAATGGCGCTTTTTATGTTGAGCTTGATCATATGCCGGGTAACAATAGGCTAGTTATAAGACAGCCAGTAAGCAGCACATGCGTAGAAAGGTTGGAAGATGTTGTTCAGTCAATACCAAGTAATTGTCCCAACAGGACAACAACATGTCGCTGTTTTGAATTTTTTTTTTCCCTTACTGCATATGCGTTTGTCGGTTTTTTCGGATTGAAAAAAAAGATCTGTTATCAAAGATTAATTCTTTTATTTTTTTCTGCTCTTCGTTCTTTTCAATGCGAAGTTGTGATTTTTTTTCCCCCATTTTGTTTGCCATTTCTTTTCTATAGTTTTTCAAATTTCGATATGTTGACTTTTTATTATTATTTTAGCATGTTTCTTTGAGTAAACATCTAACATTTTAAGTGAAAAAGAAAAAGTGAGAGACACCAAAATGGCAATTAATAGCCAAGTATAGAATGCCTGAATCTATCTTACAAAATTATGGCAAACATAAATCAGACCCTTTTCACGCATGCGCTGCCTACAGGCTGTGTGTAAAAACTTCAATCTGGCAAAAATAACCAAGAAAGTATTTTTGGCTTCTTAACATTGATCTATTCGATCCAAAATTTTAAATGCAAATAAATTTTGATATCATATATCCAAACATATTTATTTATCTGTTAAGTTTTTGGATTGTCGTATCCACAAACAATCTGTTCATTAGCAGATTAATTCTGAAATAAAAACAGATCTATTAATAGATCTAAAACAGAAATAAAATAATTCCCAAATTTTCATTTAACTTGCTTTCCTTTGTTGTCAAATTATGTGTATAGTTCTATTGTAGCGACCTCAATATCGATCAGTAAATAAAATGGATTTGACCGGACTTAATTTGCTGTTTTGTTTTATTTTGGGTATACAATGTAAATAAATTGTTTCTACGTTAGTTGGTTGCGTATTTTTGTCATAAAATTGTATTTATGTTATAAATTTTTCTTATATGCTTATATTTTTAAATGTATTGTTTTTAGGTTAGGTTTAATTTTTTTTATTTGTCATTATTTGATAATTTTTCTAACATACGTATATATCAAAATTTCCACGCGAAAAGAGTCGTAGGTAATAGCTAATTCTGAAATAAAAACATATCTATTAACAGATCTAAAACAGAAATAAAACGATTCCCAAATTTTCATTTAGCTTGTTTTCTTTTGCTGTGAGTCATTCTAATCACATGTTTGCATAAGACAGACAGACAAAAAACTTTTGCGGGCGTATTTGCTCTAAGATTTCAAGGAATAGAATGAATAATGAATTCGATGAAATAATAAATTCCTTCTAAGGTATAACGTCGTGTGTGCCGACAAAATAGTGCGCTAAATTAGACAGGCAACATTTTTTATTATTTTGATCGTGTTGATATAAGCAAAAGTAATTATTATTTCAAAACGGTTTTATTTTTAGAACTCTGCTAAAATCTAATGGTAGAAAATATTAGATTCCACGAAGTCTATGCGATCACAATAATGTGTTTATGTACATTTGTTATTAGAGAAAATGAACAAAAATCGGTTATTACAAAAATATTGTTGTTCAAAAAAATTGACTGGCATTTAGATGGTTTATCCACTATTGAAGCAAAATGTTAAAAAAAGTTAAAGTATTATGTTTCTAAACTTATAATACTAAATATATTATAATTTCAAAATTTCTTAGAAGATAATTTTTACTAGTGATCACGATATTAAAAGATGAAAGTTCTTTTTTGTTGCTAACTAAAAACAAAAGTGGAAAATAACTTTTAAAATATGTTATAAAAAAACGAAAATTGTCAAAATGGAATTTTTTTCAAGTTCTTCAGTTTTTTTTTTTCTTTGTGGCCATTCCTACACCAAAGTTTGGTAAATAATTTTATTTTACATACGAAACCTGTATTGTATCTCAACCTAAACCTGTATTGTATCTCAACCTAAACCTGTATTGTATCTCAACCTAAACCTTATTGTATCTCAACCTAAATCTGTATTGTATCTCAACCTAAACCTGTATTGTATCTCAACCTAAACCTGTATTGTATCTCAACCTAAACCTGTATTATATCTGTAAGATATTGTATAAAAATATCTCTTTGTGCTCTGTTGGATTTCCTGTCGAACAGCCGGACAGACGGGCTTCCTCTACACACATTTTATTCAAAATTTGATTGAAATCGGCAAATTTAGGAGAAAGACCGCATGTCAGATTTCAAAATTCTTGCTCAAATTTGTTTTTTAGTTACATTTGTCCAAGATAGACAGACATAGAACATTTTCCAAAAATGGGTTTTTTGAATCTAGGAAGGTCTAAAAGGTCCTGATTCGTCAAAATCTCGTTTTCGAATTTTTTGACCATTACAATAGTTTCTCCCTTCTTTATGTCCTAGAAAGTAAAAATAAAGAATAAAAAAAAAGTGATTCGGTTTGAATAAAGAATTAAAAAAAGTAATTCGGTTTGAATAAAAAATTAATAAAGGGATTTGGTTTGAATAAAAAAATAAAAAAGTGATTCGACACGAATTAAAAAATTTAAAAAAGCGATTCGATTTGAATAAAGAATTAAAAAAGTGATTCGGTTTGAATAATAAATTAAAAAAGGTGATTTGGTTTGAATAAAAAATTAAAAAAATGATTCGGTTTTAATAAAGAATTCAAAAAATAATTCGATTTGAATAAAAAAAATTAAAAAAAAGTAATTCGCTTTGAATAAAGAATTAAAAAATTAATTCCCTCCTCTCGGTTTGTTCAGAGAATAAAACCATGCTTAAACCAACCATATCTGGTATCCGAAATAAAATCTCGACACTTTCTTCTTATCAGTAATTCCATCGCGAGTCCTACCCGCAAAAAAGCGCGGATAAACATTCTCACGTCGGGGCCTTCTTCTCAAACGTATAATTCGAGGCGAATTTTAACGACGCCTGCAGCCTCGTTACCGAGAAGCGTGCAGACGATAACAGGGGTCGGCCGGCATCTTTTGTTCCCAAATTAGAGAGAAACAAAAGGAGGAATGATACCAGTATAAGTGCGGATAACACGGGGGCGCTGGCCGGGTTGTTTATGTCAAAGGGTACCAAGACGGTGAGGAATGTCTAGAAATGTATCTGCTCGTCAGATACCTTATATCTTTATACCAGCAATTGTTTTTAAATGTAATTACTAACTGGTACCAGGCACGTTGTTGCCACAGAAGGAATACCTTTGGGAATATCGTTTGAAATTTAAAATAAATGTATTGCTTAAGCCATTTATGCCCACTGTTCCATTTTTGGATTACAATCAAAATACTCCAAATACAACCAAATACCTTTTTTTTAATACCTCAAATACAACCAAAAATGGAACAGTAGCCATAAATTGTTCAAGGTATCCGACTACGTTAAAAACACTGGTTATCGTCCACATTGTCGAGTTTTTTTTTAATTGTTATTTCTTGTAGTTCAGAGTTTCCTCTTTCCAAAATAGTTTATCTTTTCTAGAAAAATGGAAGATTTGACTTATCATTCAGGATAGCATGTTTTTCAGCTTACTTCGATTTTCTCCAAACTTTCATTTTCATAACAATTCTCCACCGTTGACAGGATATCTCAATAACTAATAGAGGTATTTACAGAAAAATTTCAGGGTGTGTTTTAAATAATATGGACAATGAAATGAACCAAAACTGTTATTGTTGGTGAAATACTTTTTCATTTATATGTGGTTTTAGAAAACTGAGTCGAAAATTTATGGAGAAAATGCATATATACGTATATTTTTACCCACAACTTCTTTGCGTCTCAAGATTTTTCTTAAATTATGGTTCATTTGATTCATCATTGTATTCTCTAACTTGAGCACAAAGAAAAATAGGATTGTTGCATTACCATTTTGTGTTGAGTTTTAACCGTTTTGGTTCAATTTCAGTAAAATTTATTACAAAATTTCCTATTTCTCAAAATATATTTCCAAATAATTTTGTTGTATATATAGTATTATGTGTTATAATTGCCATAGTTTCTAAAAGTCTAAGTTTAAAGCCCGTCTTTTTAATAGTTTTTAAAAAAATCCACCTTTTCAAAAATTTACCTTCGAACGTAGTCGGATACCTTAATTAGGACTGATAGAAAGAATATTTATTTTATTGTACACAGTACAGCAGCGAATAGAATACGTACAAAAAGAATTTTATTTTTATATTATAGGTATGATAACTGTACTCTACCTATAACCTTCACGCAACAAACAATGAGTTGACCAAGTTGCATAGAAATTGGCTGAATAGTACGGCAGTGGAGAACATTCTTTTAGAATTGTAATGATTGGTTGTTCTTTGAGAATTATAAGAAAAGAAACTATTTTTGTTTCTTTCGTGATTCGTTTAACCACTTCGCATACAATGAAGTGTCTGAGACGCGCATCGAATGACTGAATTTTTAATTTTTAATCTGCAATTAAGTGAAAAGTATTAAAACAAAGAAAGTCACTTGAAACGAATTATTATTAACTGAATTAAAATAGTAGTAAATATTCCAATTAGGAAGCTATTAAATTCGTCATTTAATTAGGAAGTGCAGTAAATTCAAGGGGTTCGTATGTCAAGGGGTTTAATATTCGTTCAGAATTCTCAAGATTAATTAAAATATTTTATAAAATTGATGTATTTATGCCATAATATTACAGAAAATATATTTATGCCATAATACTACAGAAAATATATTTATGCCATAATATTACAGAAAATATATTTATG
>JAPMOQ010059436.1:103538-117234 GCA_026543055.1 Argiope trifasciata | reverse complement strand
TTACAGAAAATATATTTATGCCATAATATTACAGAAAATATATTTATACCGTACATTTAGATATAGTTCAATTAAAAATTTTTTAAATAAAAATAATACAAAACTCTTTGTACTCAAATTTTTCCGGGAAACGCTGCAAAAAAAAACCCCGCTAAAATTTAATTAAATTTCTAATTAAAATTTCAATCCTGTAGGATTGATTCCCCTAAAATTTTCTCAATGTTGTTGCACCATAGAACGACTTTTATTGCATTAAAGTAATATAGCTACGAAATATTAATCGTACTATCTTGAATTTAGTATATTTAGTGAATCTATTGCGTCTCTTAGGAATTTTTTTTTTGCTGATAATCCTTGGTTAATAGATTCAGTAAATAGATGCGAAAATATATTTTTTGCATTAGATAATGTATTATATCCTTAACTGTGGAATAATAATAGATTCATCAGTCGGATACATACACACAAAATGTACACATACAAAGATGAAATGGTATGTTCTTTTAAGAATTCAACAGTTTTTGTCTGATCTCGGTAAAATTTCGCATATATTTTTTTAAAAACTAGTAAGAAATCAGTGTTTCAACTGCAAAGAATTTTCAAAAATCCCAAAATTGGCTGGAATATCGACTAATTTAAAAACGAGCAAGTTTTTGGTGCTTTAGAATAAATATCTGATAGACCAAAATCTTCTCTCCCTCTCTCTGTCTCTCACTTTTCTCTCTTTCTACATTTTTTTTTGTACATTTGTGTTTTTTTATATATTAATATTTAGATTATTATTATTAGATTATTAAAATATTTTGATTGCAATTTTATACAGATTACATATGAGTATTTTTCAATCGTACCTACATATATTATTTGCCAACGAATTCTAAAACCCTCCACGCCTTTGTGCATGCATTAGAATGGATGGTATTCGGACATACATCCTTCCGTCTGTCACCTCTTAGTGAGAATGAACCGTCGAAAAGTGTTTATCTCAGAATACTGAAACAAACAGCAAATTAGTTATTTAATTTTTAAAAAAATGATGAATGTCGGGTCGGTCTAATGCCACTTGGTCACACCAAGGTGAATGAAATTTAGCTCTTTCGAATGAAGGCAGAAGTGTTTGCCTTTCGTTGTGAACGAGCACCGTTCAGGTGAAAGTACGACTTTACTCGACCACATACGACGCAGCCCTTTTTAGAGGATGGTGGAACTCATTCATCCATCCATCCGCAAGTCAGAATTAGATCCCAATCAGAGACCGACTCATCCCTGATTCAATGTACCAGAGGTATAATTTGTTATGGGAACTTGAGGCTTTGCCATCGCGACCAATGTAACGGGTCCCAACTGCCATGCGGTCTTTGGCCGAGACGAAGACAGAACTCGCTACCTTTCGGGTACGAGACTGACGCTTTAACCAACCAGGCTACGATGAATGTATTTAGTTTAACTTCTTATTCGAAACAATCTACCATATTGCAGTACTCATTTTTGCAGTTTATTATCAGAACATATTTTTGAACTTTCGTTCAATTTTACCATGAGGGAATCGGAGACGATTTAGTGATATGTGGCATTGTTCAGTAAAAGAGTAGACAAAAAAACCCCATCTAATACTTAGTTATTAAAACTGATTTTATATTAAAATGTGAAAATGGAACTTGGAAAAAACTGCAATTGTGTAAAATCTATCTTTGTATAATCGTATGTTGATGCAATCGCTAATAAATGTTAAATTATAACTTAATTTTTGATCAACTAAAGTAAAGAGTTTTGATCCTCCAAAGTGAATATATGTGCTAAATTTAGCAACTGCTCATCAAGTGATCTGGCCTGTTTAGCATCAATACACACACTCATATCCATATTTATTAGGAATGGCCTTCACATTCATATTTATTAGGAATTCATATTTATTATTATTTATTGTGGCCAGGACTTTCAATATTTATTATTATTTACTGCGCCCGAATTAAATCCATTGAGAAATTTATTAGGTTTCATTATTGTTTAAAACAATTAATAATTCATATTAATAAGAATATCACATGACGTTTCTGCACAAGCGAAAACAATATTACTAGCTTGGAAAAAAAACCACTCAAATAAATGGACGAAAAAAAGAGAATTTCTCTACAAAGGTTAATGAAATTCTTGAGCCAGTATACATAAAATAATGAAGTGGATTTTTTTCACATGCTGGATAAAATTCCTTCTGAAAAAAAAATTAAGGAACTTTTGAGATAGTTAAAGAATAAAATAACTAATTCCTTCTCCCCTTACAGGTTAAACGTAGGAAAGTGCTCGGGTAACAAAGGTAGTTACTTTAAATGCCTTTTTTTGTGTGGTTTTCAGGCAATGAAAATTTTAATTAACCGATGCAATTTATCTGTGTTCATTTGAAAGTGTACTCTGTGGAGTTTCTATTCATTCAAAAGCGGTATGTGAAGTTTAGTTAAGGTTTAAGAGAGATTAGTAAATTAAAAGCATTGAAAGTTCACATGCTGTTTTACTTTATAAAACATTACTTTTAAACAAAGTAATATTTTATATTATTTTTATGTAAAATATATAGTTATAAAGTATTTTAATCATCAAAAAATTAAAATTCCATATTTTAAAAAGTTTTTTTTAATTTTAAATTTTCCTGAATCTGAAAAACACCTTTTCGAAAAATTTCTCCTTTTTACGTTATGTCGATTCTCATGATAACTTTAAAAAATGTTGAGCTAGATCAAATTTGTACATTTCTATCGAATTTTAAGCGAAATATATTTTGAGAAAATTTGTTTGCCCAACTGTCTGAATGAATGAATGTAAGTTAACGGAATAGCTACAAAACGAAGACAGATTAATAGATAAAATCCATTAAACATTATAGATATATCATGTTGGAATTAAATCAGTCTAAAGATTGCTCGTCTGTCGGTCCTCTCATTTACAAATATGTAAACATGATAACTAAAAAAAAAACGCATTAATTTAAATACATGATATTTAATTAATGATTTTGTGATCACAATTGTAATTTTTTTCCAAAATTTGATTTACTCAATTTTCCCGTCCACTATAACATATTTTTTCTGTCATAAGAATCAATTCGGTTTAGTTATATGAACGTCTGCTTTTAAAGCAACAAAAGGGCTGTTTCCTGACGGATCTCCTTATTTTAAACGAGAACTCGATATCAAAGAGCGTCCTAGCAGAAATAACCCAATCCAAAATTTCGCAGCAAAATAGCCGAATATTTGATCCCGATGATGTGAACTTGCACCGGATGGTGAATTCGGGTCTCGTATCTGAAACCTAGCCAAGATCTTAACACAAAACCAGCAACAAGCAAGAAAAAACAACAAACTAAACATCACATTTTTCCAATTTATTAGTTAAAAGTTATTATACTAAGTAATCTCATTGTTATATGATTATTCTATTCACGTGTTACATCTAGAGGTTAGGAACCCTGAGTCCAAGAACTCCGTGACGCTTCCACATGGAGCATAAAAGTTAATTTTTTAATCTGTGACAATCAAATTTGAGATTATGTTAGAAGCGTTCTTTTTTAAAGCAACACCTGCGTTATTTGGGGACGCATTCATAATTTTGAATCGCTGTCAGATGACGAAGACGACACATGAGCTAATCGAATCTCAGATGTTATTAACAGTATTATAATCTGTCCTTATGGGCAATTTTCTGTTTTTTATGGCACTTGTAATTGATAAATAATCTATGTTAAGAATTATGTCGAGTTATAATCTATGTTATGTTATGTCGAAAGTTTCGGCGTCTCTTGTTTCAGTGGGCTATCTATGGCCAAGAATAGGATGCGTCAAAACCCTTTTTATGAGGAGGACTTCCTTCCTATATTTCATTCTCTCATCCACCACATCGTAATTTAAAACTGAATCTAAGAACGATCACTTTGGAAAAAATACCCTCAGGGGTATTGTCTTGACTTGGAACACCTAGTGACCACGACAGATTTATACGTGCAACAGCCACCTTATACATGGAAATTCTTCAGCCAGTGGCTCACTGCTCATCCGATCCTGGGAGTTTTAAATTTTAATTAAATGTTAGGATTCTTCGCATTAACTTTCAAAAATATTATAATACAAATAATTTTTCTCCATCCTAATTTTCAAAAAATTATCTTTTCAACTATATTAAAGATTTTATGTTATAATAATATTTTCTATGTTTAATGAATTTTGAAAGAAAGTATTTTAATTACTATTTCTAAAATTAATCATGAGAATTCCGAACGAATATTAAACGAATCACGAGACACAATAAATAGTTTATTTCATGACCCTTCTGAAAGAATACACAAATCTGATATATAAGAATGAGAATCTTTTTTGTTCATATTTTATACACAGTTGTACCGTTCATCCCACACTAATGGAAAAAAAATCTCAACAGCAAGAAAAAATTATTGTACAGTAATGAAATTTTAGGAATACATTTGTCTAGGTAACATATTTAATTGGTTAAAGTTTCAAGATCACAGGTAGAGCCATTGGCGAGAAGAGCCATTTCAAATGTGAAATGTTGGTACATTAGTAACCGGTGTAACCTCCAGAATTTTGAATGCAAACATGCAAACGTGCATGCATTGTGTCGTACAGGTGTCGGATATCAGTTTGTGGGATGGAGTTCCATGCCTGTTGCATTTGGGTGGTCAATGCAGGGATGGTTAATGCTGGTTGTGGATATGATGTCCCATACGTGCTCGATTAGAGAAAGATCTGGTGATCTAGCAGGCCAAGGCAACATGTCGACACTCTGTAGAGCATGTTGGGTTACAACAGCGGTATGAGGGCGAGCGTTATCCTGTTGGAAAACACTTCCTTGAATGCTGTTCATGAATGTCAGCACAACAGGTTGTATCACTAGACTCACGTACAAATTTGCAGTCAGGGTGCTTGGGATAATCACAAGAGTGCTCCTGCTGTCATACGAAATTGCTCCCCAAACCATAACTCCAGGAGTAGGCCCTGTGTGTCTAGGCCACAGACAGGTCACTAGCAGGCGTTCACCTGGCTTCCTTCTAACCAACAAACGGCTATCACTACGACCAAGGCAGAACCGGCTTTCATCAGAAAACACAACAGATCTATCTCCACTTCGTCCTCCAATGAGCTCTAGCTTGACACCACCCACGTCGCAAACGGCAGTGATTTGGAGTCAGTGGAATGCACTGTACAGGGCGTCTGGCTCGGAGCTGTCCTTGAAGTAACCGATTTGTAACAGTTCGTTGTGTCACTGTGGTGCCAACTGCAGCTCTAATTTCAGCTGCAGACGCAGTACGATTAGCCACAGCCATACGCCGAATACGACGGTCTTCCCTCTCAGTAGTACCACGTGGTCCCCCCAGAACCTGGTCTTCTTGAAGCAGTACCTTCCCTTGACCACTGCCGCCAATACTCATGCACAGTGGATACATTCCTGCCAAGTCTTTCAGCAATATCGCGGAAAGAAAACCCACCTTCTCGTAGCCCTACAACACGACCTCGTTCAAACTCAGTGAGCTGTTGATAATGGTTTCTTCGTCTTCTCAGAGGCATCATTGATCACATTAACCCACTACGTCAAATATCAACTGTAAATAACGATCACGAACCTTACAGCGCTTATTTAAAGCAAACCTCATTTGCATGTTCATAGTGTCGCTACTAGCGCCACACTTACGCGCGTAGCTCGAAATTTGAATCGATGTCGTCTTTCAGATGTATAAATACGCCTACCAAATTTCGTTTATCTAGCACAGCTCCTTCCTACTGTTGGGATTTTTTTTTCCATCAGTGTATTTCGAGAAAACATTGCAAAATGATTGATTGCACTTAATATTATTTTTTCGAGGGCAGCAACGCCCTGGGTACCAGCTAATTATCAAAAAAATCGATTTATTATAATGATTTTAACAAATACTTTTTTCAAGTATTAAATCTTAAGCAAAATTTTGCATTAAAAATTAATTCAAACTCCTTAATAAATGCATTTGCTCATCAAAAAAGCCACATTAACTTCCAATGAATTGATAAATCGCTCTTTAGCCATTGACAGTTCGTCACTGAAATGAGCGCATCTGAAGGTTTTACCAAACAATCCTCCATATATTCGGAGGTATTTGAGTAAATATTATGGCCGTTTCGATTGAAACGCACAATTATCATAACACGTATAAGCATCGAATATGACAGCTAAGATTATAGTCCCTCTATGGTAAACTACAACAATGCAATTTAGAGATTTAATTGAATTTAATTGCTCTTTATGGTAATAATATGGATTAATATATGAAAAATCATCGAGAGTGGGCTCTCTAAAATCTTCTCGCATACTCTCAATTATATTTGCCATACCAGACATGGATTGGCATGCAATAATTACGAAATATTAATTTTTTGGCGGGAATTTGACATTTTTACTAAATCTACTACATTATCCTTGGCGAATTATTTGGCGATTAATTCCTGACATGCTTTTGATAGCATCCAGAAATAAATTTTTAGTCTTTGGCAAGTTTCTCTGAACCAATTGGTGCCACGGTGACTTGGTGGTAAGATCTCGGCTTCGGAACCGGAGGGTTGCAGGATCGATACCTGATTTCACCGAAGAACAGCTGTGTCAGCGGGTCTGGTGCGCGTTAAATCGGTCTGGTCAAACGTCCTCCCGCTGGTGTGGAAGTTTGGAGAGGGGATTGGTAGCTCAGGTGTCGTCCTCGTCATCCGATCTCGGATCAAAATGATGAGCTCTGTCCCAAAATAGTTCTAGTGTTGCTTTACAACGGGAAGTTAATTTTACTAAGCTGAACTGAACTAGAGAAATTCTCTAATATGGGAGCATTTTTATTTGATATATATAGATTTTATTCTGTATAGACTATTCAATCCAAGATTAAAAAACAGTATGGCGTATGTAAATTTGATTTATGGAATCCTCACTGTGTTTACCTACATTAATTATCGAATTTCCATTCATGCGTGGGTCTTTTCTGCTTAACGGCACCCACCACACGTCGCATGTGGGTCTGGTTCATATCATCATTAGGTCGCCAAATTCCGACGAATTTTTCCCGGTTATTACGCCTTAAAGAGAAGCACAACCGGAACAAAAATTCTTCTTCTCTTCTGCTTAAAATAACAATGCGTCGTTAGCAAATCAGCGCGCACTGAAAAACCTGGGGTTTTGCAAGCGATTGAATAAACAGGGCGTGAAACAGCTGTCCCTCTGTTAATCGTCTGTTTTTCTTCGCCCTTGATTAGGTCTTTTGTTCTTTTGGGACGTATCGTTTGACGGTGTCGGATATTAATTGCAGCATCTTATGTGGCGTTATATTTTTCTTTCTTTATTTTTCGGTCGTTTGTCAGTTCAGAAATTTAATTTTGAAGACTTTAAAGAATTTTTATTGATCTAGAAATATTTAAATATTTTCTCTTTTGTTGTAGAATTTTCGTTCATGTCCAGTGTGTTAATAATGGATCCAAATATGCATTAATTATAAGAATTAAGATTAAATCGTCAACGATATATTAAGGTATCAGATTAAGTTCGTAGGAAAAATTTTGTAAAATACGATTTTTTAAAAACTATTTATGATTTTTAGATGTTTTGTCAGTTATAAAGATTATAAATATAAAAACAATTATTTGAAAATATAATATATTTTGAGAAATAGGAAAATGTGTAGTTAATTCTAATAAAATTTAACCAAAACGGTTAACAATCTACACAAATTTGTTATACAGCAATCCTATTTTTCTTTGTACAAAAGTTATAGAATGAAATAAACCAAAATATAAGAAAAGTTTTCAGATGCAAAGAAGTTATGGGGGAAAATATTCGTATATAATCATTTTTTCCATGAATTCACAACTTAATTTTTCTAAAAATACATATGAATAAAAAAGTATTTCACCAACAATAAAACTTTTGGTTCATTTCATTGCGAATGTCATTTAAATCATGATTTTTCTTCTATACTTCAAACTAAAAAAAAATAATAACTATTAGTGTATTGGGGAAAATTATAAAACAAAAAACCTTAGAAAGGATCTGCATTTTATATCCGAAATTTAATTTCCAAATTTCATTTATCTAAATCTTTGAGTTGTTCAAATATCGGGTTTGTATGCAAATGAAAACAAATACCTACAAAAGGTACTTCTCCTTTAGGCTTTACAATTAAATTACAATTTATATGTGAATCTACTCTTTAGATGTTAAATATGTGATTTAAATTTTATTAATCTATTTTACATGCTATTCATCTTTTTTACATTTTATTACTATTTAAATTTTATTCATATATTTTAAATTTTATTCATCATTGATTATTCATTTAATTCATTACATTCACTCTATTTTGTAGTAATAATACTTGTATCTATTCAGAGAGCCGGATATTCCCTCTAATATATTTAGTTAAAAATTTGATAAAAATTTGAAAACTTTAGTGTTAAACGCACGTGCCAAAATTCATCTAACTAACTCAAAGAATTTTGAGTTATTTTGTTCAGAGATTTCCATAATTCCAAAAATGGGTTTGTCTGTGACACTCACATATACAGCAATGAAATTCATCAAAACATAGAATTCAGAATTTTTGAAGATTAAGACATTTTTTTGTAATATACTTTGTATACGAGATTTGGATAACCACTTGCAATTTCTGGGATTTGGATAACCACATGCAATTTCAGGGGATTTGGATAACGACATGCAATTTCATGGGATTTGGATAACCACATGCAATTTCATGGGATTTGGATAACCACATGCAATTCGACTTGCATCAAAGACTAAAAACTTGCTGGCATACAAGAAAAAAATGTGCCATAGCATATACACTGATGGAAAAAAAATTCCAACACCAAGAAAAAATTATTGTACAGCAATGAAATTTTAGGAATACATTTGTCTAGGTAACATATTTAATTGATTAAAGTTTCAAGATCACAGGTAGAGCCATTTCACATGTGAAATGTTGGTACATTAATAACCGTTGTAACCGCCAGAATTTTGAATGCAAGCATGCAAACGTGCATGCATTGTGTCGTACAGGTGTCGGATATCAGTTTGTGGGATGGAGTTCCATGCCTGTTGCACTTGGGCGGTCAATGCAGGGACGGTTAATGCTGGTTGTGGATGACGCTGGAGTTGTCATCCAATGATGTCCCATACGTGCTCGATTGGAAAAAGATCTGGTGTTCTAGCAGGCCAAGGCAACATGTCGACACTCTGTAGACCATGTTGGGTTGCAACAGCGGTATGAGGGCGAGCGTTATCCTCTTGGAAAACACCGCCTTGAATGCTGTTCATGAATGGCAGCACAACAGGTTGTATCACTAGACTGACGTACAAATTTGCAGTCAGGGTTCGTGGGATAACCATGAGAGTTCTCCTACTGTCATACGAAATTGCTTCCCAAACCACAACTCCAGGACTAGGCCATGTGTGTCTAGGCCGCAGACAGGTCACTAGCAGGTGTTCACCTGGGCTCCTTCTAACCAACAAACGGCTACCATTGCGACCAAGGCAGAACCGGCTTTCATCAGAAAACACAACAGATCTCCACTCCGTCCTCCAATGAGCTCTAGCTTGATACCACTCACGTCGCAAACGGCAGTGGTTTTTAGTCAGTGGAGTGCACTGTACAGGGCATCTGGCTCAGAGCTGTCCTTGAAGTAACCGATTTGTAACAGTTCGTTCTATCACTGTGGCACCAACTGCAGCTCGAAATTTCTGCTGCAGACGCAGTACGATTAGCCACAGTCATACGCCGAATACGACGGTCTTCCCTCTCAGTAGTACCACGTGGCCGCCCGGAATCTGGTATTCTTGAGGCAGTACCTTCCCTTGACCACTGCCGCCAATACTCATGCACAGTGGATACATTCCTGCCAAGTCTTTCAGCAATATCGCGGAAAGAAAACCCATCTTCTCGTAGCCCTACAACACGACCTCGTTTAAACTCAGTGAGCTGTTGATAATGGCTTCTTCGTCTTCTCAGAGGCATCCTTGACTAACCTTAACCCACTACGTCAAATCTCAACTGTAAATTACGATCACGAACTTTACAGCGCTTATTTAAAGCAAACCTCATTTGCATGTTCATAGTGTCGCTACCAGCGCCACACTTACGCGCCTAGCTCGAAATTTGAATCAACGTCATCTTTCAGATGTATAATCATGCATACCAAATTTCGTTTATCTAGCACAGCTCCTTCCTAGTGTTGGGATTTTTTTTTCCATCAGTGTATGTTACACGTGGGGGCAAGAGAAATAACATTGATGAATTCTTAAGAATTGGAATTAATTTCTATTCTTCTCCTATTTTATGTATAAATTTTTGTTTGCAGATTATATTTATTAGCGTTTGGTACAATTACTTTGAATAAACCTATCATAATCTTTATGAAATAGCCGCTTTTGACGATCAGGTTGCTGACTCAGACAGTTTACTGTCTAGGTTGTTAAACTATTGACATGGAATATCTTGTTCTTCTAAATTTACCCTCGTTAACTGATAATATTTAAAAGCACGAATTTATTGGAATCTGACTTAGCCAAATTATTTAGTATGAAAATCCTATTTCAAAGTTAATGAACAAAAAAAAACTTTCTTTTTTTTATATACAATGAAGTGACAAAAGTCATGGGATAGCAATATGCAAATATACAGATGGCAGTAGTATCGCAGCGAAAACGTATAAATGCGCAGTTCGTTTTCCAGAGTTTTCATTTGTGTTCAAGTTATTCATGTGAACAGGTTTCTCGTGATTTATGGCGGCACGACGAGAATTAACAGACTTTGAACGTGGAATGTTAGTTGGAGCTAGACGCATGGGTCATTCCATTGCGGCTATCGTTAATGAATTCAACATTCCGAGATCCACAGTATCAAGAGTGTGCCGAGAGTAGGAAATTTCAGGCATCCCATCCCATCATGGACAGCGCAGTGGGCGACCACCTGCACTTAACGACCGAGACCGCCGACGTCTGTGTAGAATGGTCAATGTTAATAGACACGCAACACTTCGTCAAATAACTGCAGGAATCAATGTGGGACGTACGAGAGACGTGTCCGATAGGACTGTGCGGCGAAATTTGTCTTCCTTGGGATATGACAGCAGAAGACCCACTCGAGTGCCTTTACTGACATCACGATATCGCCTGCAGCGACTCTCCTGGGCTCGTGAGCATATCGACTGGTCCCTAGACCAGTGGAAAACCGTGGCGTGGTCAGATGAGTCACGATTTCAGTTGTTACGAGCTGATGGTAGAGTTCGAGTGTGGCGCAGACCCCACGAAGCCATGGACCCAAACTGTCAGCAAGGCACTGTTCAAGCTGGTGGTGGCTGCATAATGGTGTGGGCTGTTTTTACATGGCATGGACTCGGTCCTCTGGTGCAACTGAACCGATCATTGACTGGAAATGGTTATGTTCAGCTGTTTTCAGATCACTTGCAGCCATTCATGGACTTCACGTACCCACACAACGATGGGATTTTTATGGATGACAATGCGCCATGTCACCGGGCCATAACTGTTCGCGATTGGTTTGAAGAACATTCCGGACAATTCCAGCGCATGATCTGGTCACCTAGATCACCCGATATGAATCCCATCGAGCATTTATGGGACATCATCGAAAAGTCCGTTCGTACCCAAACTCCTGCATCATCCACACTTTCACAATTATGGACGTCTATACAGACAGCATGGCTCAATATTCCTGCAGAGGACTTCCAACGACTTGTGGACTCCATGACACGTCGAGTTGTTGGACTTCTCCGGGCAAAAGGAGGACCAACACGATATTAACAGTCATCCCATGACTTTTGTCACTTCAGTGTATATATCTTAATGTTAATATTACCAAAAGTAAGCGATTGAATGTGTTGTTTAAAAGTTTGCATTTATCATAAGATTAAAAAAATGGTTCTGATAAAGTAACAAACTAAAATTTTTAAATTACAAATAAAAAATTGCATTGAGAGGGAATGTATCACATAAAGAAGTATTTTTTTTAAATATTGAAATAATTCATAGGCCATTTTTTATGAGATAATATTTAAGGAACGTGTGAATATTAATATCCATGGATGAAATCTTGTAATTAGAAATCTATTTTAGTCATCTTGAATTCATGTATATCTTCTGTCTTTTTAAGTACGAAAGATTCGCTGACTCGTTGAGTTTTCCACCGACCATTTCGAATAATATTTTGCTGTTGTCAGTAAAGTGGAAGTTTAAAAACATTTAATGAAGAGCTGGAAAGTTTGTAAGGAGGTTTTTTACTATTGTCAATCAACAAAAGTAAGGAAAATAATTTTTGTACCTGGCGCGTTAACTTCTTTAAATGCTTAGATGATAATACCAAATAAATTGAATTGGCAATAAAGGGAATAACTCTGTATACAAAATTACAAAACTAATTTATTTTCCAAAACTAATTCGCATTGAGAACACACTTTAATTTTTTCATTCGATTTTGTTCAATTTTTTTGACAACAATCTAGCCATTTTCATTATGATATTTTACAAAAGCGTAGCAAAATACATAATGGCAACCAATTTTATTAAAATGAAACATCATTTATTAAAGCCATCATTATTCCAACCTCTCAATTTTTTAACATTTTTAATATACAAAACCGTCTCTTTTTCAGGTAAAAAGAGTGATAAAAAATAGAACAGCAATTTTCATTTAGAAGTAGTCATCATTTTAGTTTATATCCAAATGGATTCCAAGCATTCTCATTACAAACAAACTAATTTCAAGAAGCATATCCCTTTAAATTATTCCCGCGAATAACCTCTATTATAAGAGAAAGAGAAATATTCTTTTTTTATCATAATTCGAAAGCTCTATAATTTCTTCCATCCGCTATATTAATGTTTCCTTTTCAATTCAAACTACGCTATTCATTACAGCTATAAATGCAGATAATTTGCAAAAGGCGAATTCAAATGCAGAGATGAGCAAACGATTTCAAATGCGTTGCCATCGCAGGACGGCAAATAGCTTTTCAACCAAACGATCTCGTTGTAAACAAAGCATTTGAATGCCCCTCGGTCGACGAGAAATCCAATAAACAATGTTTTTAAAAAAGCACCAGTGCAACTCATGATTTATTAACAACAAATGACTGCGTCATGACAATGATTGTAGGTCAGAGCAGTACACAAATCAGAAAATTATTATCTTTTTGTGACAAGAGTCGGTCTTTTGTGGGAAATAAAGAATCAGGAGAAACGGTTCGAAGAGAACACAAAAGAAAAAAATCAATTGGTATTTTATTCCGGAAAAAAGATAGCTTTCTCCTGATTCTTTCAGATTTATTTGTGATTCTAAATGGCTGAAATCTATGTCGTAATGTTACAAATTATCGGATTTCTTTTATTCAAAACACCTGCATATAATATGATTAAAAGTTGATACTATTTAATAGTTTCAGTGATTGCTGAAATTTGTTTAAAAATATTTCTGCTGGATTGAATTTCTAACAGAAAAATTTATCTTTTAAAATAGTTAAGATTTGTTTTGCTTTCTTTTTTTGTGATAAAAGATGATTTTCTCCTGATTCTTTCAGATTTATTTGCGATTCTAAAGGGCTGAAATCTATGTCGTAATGTTACAAATTATCGGATTTCTTTTATTCAAAACACCTGCATATAATATGAT
>JAPMOQ010059436.1:89586-103528 GCA_026543055.1 Argiope trifasciata | reverse complement strand
CAAATTATCGGATTTCTTTTATTCAAAACACCTGCATATAATATGATCAAAAGCTGTTACTGTTTAATAGTTTCAGTGATTTCTGAAATTTGTTTAAAAATATTTCTGCTGGATTGAATTTCTAATAGAAAAATTTATCTTTTAAAATAGTTAAGATTTGTTTTGCTTTCTTTTTTTGTGATAATGATGATTTTCTCCTGATTCTTTCAGATTTATTTGCGATTCTAAAGGGCTGAAATCTATGTCGTAATATTACAAATTATCGGATTTCTTTTATTCAAAACACCTGCATATAATGATATCGAAAGTTGTTACTATTTAATAGTTTCAGTGATTTATGAAATTTGTTTAAATATCTCTACTGGATTGAATTTCTAATACACAAATTTATCTTTTAAAATAGAAAAGATTCATTTACTTGCTACTTTTAGAAAAAAGCCATTTGGTTTATTGCGTACTAAACACTTTAATGAAATATTTTATAAATAGTTTCATATTATTGGTAATCGTAGTAAAATATTTTTAAATTGAACACCTTAATCTATACATAGTATACAATGAAGCCCTCTGCTATCATGTATTTTTTAGAAAGAGAAAAGTCAATAAAATACTTAACTGATATATGAGTTATTGGTAGCATTTTGTAAAGCAATTATTAGGGAAAGTTTTAATATATTGAAGTCGTATCAAAATATGTAAAAAGGACTTTCATAATTGCGATTTTAATTATTTTTCCTATTACAATTCGCATTTACTTAATGTGCAATATCTGTGCTTTGCACTTATCCTTATACTTCCTAAAATCTCTAATTGCGCATGCGCGAATAGCTAGAGCTTCAGTATGCAAATGCGATACGTTTTTCTGTTTATATCTGATTTTTAAAAAAAGGGAATCCAATATTGATCGGAGCACATTAAATACTAAAACACTTCTTTTGTTTCCCATTAAAAATGTAGGGGAAAGAAATATTCGGTTAGCGAATATCAGAGAAAGAATTTTGTAACGTTCCCCATTCTTATTCAAGATTAGTGGCATTTCCCGACAGCTGCTCCCAGCCCATTAACGCTTCCATTGTTAAAGGCCGCCAGTTTTCGAGATGTTCAATCTCCTTTGCCGATGGATGGAAATTTCTGCTGGATGAATGACCAATCTAAAGCTGACGTGGACGAACAGAATTTGAGAACGTGGACTTTGGACAGTATAAAAATGCCAGTAGGGCTTGGAAGAAGGGAGATACCCTGGATTGCAGACTGTGATGAAGACGCTTCAGCTTGGTAGCGGCTCTGGCTAACACCCCGTTAGCGTTTGGTGATATTTGTTTTTCTAATGCATAGAGGACCCTTTCCCTGAACCTTTTTTCATAATACACCTTCAATCTACAAATGTTGCGTAAATAGAGAATATTCAACGATGATTAAAATAAATTGTCGGCAAGATTTGAACAAATTTATATATTTTCCCTAACTTCCATAAAAATATTACTTCACCTAATAAAAAAATTAAAATTCTTATTTAAAATCTGAATGTTTTAAGAAACAGATAGAAAATGAAATTTTCATATCTTAATTATCAATAATTGAGAAAAATCGGTAAAAATATTTATAGTACAGACGAAAATTATTTCAATTTCATTGTAACAATGAAAAATCATTTTATAATAGCTTGGCCTCAAATTATTTTTCAAAATGTATTAAAGTAATAATAAACAAGTATTTCAAAATTAAATTGGAATGACAAAATTTCAATTTTTCAGAAAGGGTATAATATTTTCCATAATTATCGGAGAAAAAACACAAATCTTATTTGATTGATAATTAATTAATTGTATTAAAAACGCATCCTTCAGTTTCAAAATGTGTTTATGACAAATTCTTGAATCTACTTCCAGAGATCTATCCTATACAAAACCAACACAAACACATGAGAATTATTATTAGCAGGATTTTTATATATATTTGCACTTAAAGTAAATCACCTCTTAAACCTTGTTGGTTAAATTAAAAAATATGCATGTTTTTTTTAAAATCAGAAATGTCGGATCGAATTATTTTACTTCAAAAGATTTAAATAAAATAAGGAGAATAAATTAAGTAAGTAAAATTGTTTTATATTCCAAAGCATATATTTTTTTTCCATAAGAAAATTGATTTTTTTAATAATGGGAGTTAATAAAAAAGTTAAATTTTTTTATAATATTTCAAACAAAAATTTTATCTACTTTTTATATTATGGATGACGTACAGATATAAATTAATTTGCATGACATTTTAAAAACAATTCTTTAATTCTTAGCTTAAATTTTAGACTATGCCTTTTTTAAAGAAAATTTTAAAAATACACGAAACTTTTTATTCTGTTATTTAAAAATATATATATATTTGATAATTTCAAAAAAAAAAGAAAGAAAGGAATCAAGCAACGATTTAAAAATATTGTCAGGAGCGTTATTATTTGCAAAGATTTTTATATATATTCGCACTAAAACGTAACTAAGCACTTAAATCTCCTTAACTTTGTTATTTAGATTTAAAAATATGCATTTTTTTAAAATCAGAAATGTCAGATCGAATTATTTTACTTCAAACGATTTAAACTTAATTAAGGCTATTTTACTTCAAACGATTTAAAATTAATTAAGGCTATTATATATTTGGTAAACAAAATTATTTTATACTCAGAAGTATACATTTTTTCCATAAGAAAATCCATTTTTTTCATAATGGGAGTAAAAAAAGGTTAAATTTTTTATAAGATTTCAAAGAATTTTTTAAAAAATTCTTTATATGATATTATGGATGACGTACAAATATAAACTAACTTGCATGACTTTTTAAAATAATTCTTTAATCCTTAGTTTGAAGTTTTAGGCTATACCTTTTTAAAATAAAATTTTAAAAATACACAAAGATTTTTATTCTGTCATTTTAAGAAAAAAATGTATTTGGGATTTTTTCTATAAGAAAATTGATTTTTTTAATAATGGGAGTTAAAAAAATGTTAGATTTTTGATAAGCTTTCAAAGAGAATTTTTATATGCTTTATATGACATTATAGATGACGTACATATATAAACTAATTTACCTGACTTTTTAAAATAGTTCTTTAATTTTTAGCTTGCAGTTTTAGGCTATGCCTATTTTAAATAAAATTTTAAAAATATACAAAAATTTTCATTCTACAATTTTAAGAAAAAAATGTATTTGGGATTTAATGTACCAGCGGGTGACCGAGCTCCGCTCGGAGAAAACAGGTATCGAAGCTAACTCGAAGATTTAAATTTTCGATTGTGATTTATCAAAACAATACATGCCATAAGAAAATTTGTGAAACCATTGGTGAAAAGATAACCGGTTAAAGTGCACCATTGTAAACTATTTAAACAAAGTTAGAGTTTGGAAAGGGAACTATTCTATACAAAGGTAAAGTAAAGGTAAAGATTGAAGTGTGTTGAAGTTCAAGATTTTTGACAAATTTATTTAGAAAAACCAAACATATATGCATACATAAGAAACATATTATAAACCTATAACAGCATAAACATAAAACTTTATTAGTTCGCCATATTGGCTATAGATGGCAGCACGTTACCGCTTGAATATTTAAGTAGCCATTATGGCGAACTCATAAAGTTTGAAAATATCCTATCTGTAACTCCGAACTGCTCGACCGTAGCTCTTCAAAACCGGCGCCAATCGATTCCTCGTGGCCAAAAACCCCAGACCCCCAGGTTTACCGGAGTTTATTAATTCTGGGGCGATTTTCGACTTGGCAACCATTCCTCGTATTATAGTATTAGATTTGGGATGTTTTCCATAATAAAATGGATTTCTTTTAATAATGGGTGTAAAAAAAAGTTCAAAGAGAAATTTTATATGTTTTTTATGATATTATTGATGGCGTACATATATAAACAAATTTGCATAGATTTTTTAATAATTCTTTAATCCTTAGCTTAAATTTTAAGCTATGCATTTTTAAAATAAAATTTAAAAAATACGCGAAACTTTTTATTCTGTTATTTTAAGAAAAAATGTATTTTGTGTTTTCCATCACAAAGTCGATTTTTTTAATAATGGGAGTAAAAATAAGCTAAATTTTTGGCAAGATTTCAAAGAGAAAGTATATATACTTTTTATGATATTATGGATGACGTATATGTATATAAACTTAACCTTTTATATATAAACTTATAAAAATAATATATAAATTAATATTATATATTAAAATAATATTACATATTAAAATAATATTATATATTAAACAATATATAAACTTTTTAAAATAATTGTTTAATACTTAGTTTGCAGTTTTAGATTATGCCTATTTGAAATAAAATTTTTAAAAATACACAAAACTTTTTATTCTGTCATTTTAAGAAAAAAAATGTATCTGGGATTTAAAAAAAAAAAGAAAATCAAACGATTTAAAAATATTGAAGAGGGTAAAACAACCATTTTCTAGCGGAACTTCAAGTCTTTTAAGTCCCTTCTCGACTTGTTGAATAATTTATTTCTTTATTTATAATTCTGGATTCGTTTCTTTTATTTATATCTGGAGTTGAAGTGAAGTGCAGAATATCGTCTGCTCGACTTGATTCCATTTTTTTTTTTATTTCTTTGCTCTTCTCGTGTGCTCTTTTATTTATATTTCTTGCTAGTTCCGGGCAGCTGAGTACATTTTTCTCCGGCTCCAAAAAAATAAATAAAATAAAATAAAACAAATAAAAAATTTATTGCGGAATAGAAAAATTGAATTTACGAGCGCAGAACGCGCGAAGGAGAAGAAGTCGTTTGGAGAAATCGTCGAATTGTTTGAGAGATATTCTCTGAAGTAAAGTGAAGCTAAAAAAATTACTTCTTTAGCCTGATGGGATTAAAAAACGAAAGTTTATTCAAAGTAACATTATTCCGAAATTTTTCCATAAATAAGAAATTCTTCCTTTTTCGGTGTTTTATAAAAGTATGCTATCAGAGTGAAAATAATCCGATATTGTTTTTCATTGTTTTGAAAAAAAAAGTCTCTTTTATATATTTTTAAATTTGATTTGAAATTCTAATTCACTTCAAAAATATGATAAAATATTTATCATCAAAATATGCGTTGAAATTCATGCAAATTTTCAATGAAAATAATAATTTATTTCTATGTGTGCAGTCTTGAGATTCTAAATAGGGTCTATTGGGTCTGTAGTCGCTTAACATAACCGCTGGACAAAAGTGTACACTGCGTTCTAGAAGTTTGTATGTGGCTTATGAACTTACCACCACATTATTCCCTCTCCAGTGAGACGAACTATGTTATCACACCAAATGATTTTGGCGGGAGACGAACGTTTTTAATCGCACCAAGTTTTTTTAATGGCGGGGGATGAACGTTTTTATCTCGCCAAGCGTCACGTTCCTGTGAATGGATTTTGGAATGCAATGCTGAAAATAAAAGTCAAAATTTCGAATAATTTTTGCATATATATTTTGTAACTGAGAAATATATTGCAATATAATCCCGCAATTGAGGTCAAATGGTTTGGCATTTAGAATATGGCTAACACGTAATCGTTCTTATTATTATTAGAGATATCATTTGCTTCTAAATCTTTTTAACATGACTACAGTACAAATTTATTTTATGTCAATATGAGAAAATAATAAGTATTTAGATTTTTTTACCATGATTTTGTGCTGTACCACATGACCAAATATCCATCAAATGTTTGGTGAAAACATGGCGGCTTTTGATTTTTGTATCTCTATGTCGCAAATTTTATTATGTAATGACAAACCAAGATCCTGTTTCATGGAAAAAGCAGGGATTTAAAAAAAAGAGTAATTAGAGTATACAAGCGGGTATACTCTATACCTCCTTGCAGGCGGGTCAGGGGCTCCCTGTCCTATATGACCCTCTCCTTTGGGTAAAGTGAGGAACATAAAAAAGAGTAATTAGAGTATTATGTTCAGGGAAATATAGTGATTCAAATGCAAAACAGGTGAATCCAGTAATAATTCCTACATAAAACCTACATTCCTCATAAGCAACAAATGGAGAATCGTACTACTTCGTAACGTTAACTTAAAAGCCAAGATTAATTACATTACAACAAACGCAACTCAAAACAAATGGCACGAGCAACTCTTTTAGTCCATTCAATATCGCCGTCTGTGACAGGAAATTGCAATTCTCCCATTAAATACATCGAGCATTCTTTTAGATGCTAACTGAAGCTGTAAAAAAAAAGGGACGGAGTCTAATTTCCCTCATCGATGACGGAACGTACTTTCTAGGGAACGGTTGTACTGTGACCGGTGAGAGCCTTTAGGACTAAAACACAGTTCTAACTAGTGCTGCTGTTGCGGTGGTCCGGCCATTCAGTATTATTAATCCGTGTGCCTTATGGAGTTTTCCAAAGTCAGTTATATGACTTTTTGATTTGTCCTACAGAGGAAGGGGGCACCTCGTAATTAAGGACGAAAAGCTTCTGGGCTGGGGGTTAATTTCCGCCATCCTTATGGATACACGAAGAGATGGTTGTATGGCTCTATCCGTCAATAACTGGACGTACTTAATAGGGAAAGGGTTGTACGGTAGTCGGTGATGGATCTTAGGACTCAACCGCAGTTCCAGCCAATATTGCTGTAACGGTGATTTGGTCATTCGGTATTATAAATCCGTGTGCCTTCAGACATATCGGAGAGTCAGTGACATGAACTTGTCCTTTCTGTAAAGCGAGTGGCATAAAAAATTAGAGTATTATATTCAGGGAAACATGATTCAAATGCAAATTAATTAAATCCAGTTACAATTCATGCATAAAATGAGCAACAAATGGAGAATCATACTATTTTGAAAGCGAAGAATAATTACAGTACAACGAACGCAACTCAAAGCAAATTGCACGAACAACTCTTTTAATCCATCTAATATCATCATCTGTGACAGGAAATTGCAATTCTACCATTAAATTCATCGAGCATTCTCTCAGATTCAGATGGTTGTACCGTGGCCGGTGATGGCCCTTAGGACTCAACCACAGTTCCCACCAGTGTTACTGTTGCTGCGGTCCAGTCATTCGGTATTATTTATCCGTGTCCCTTTGGACGGTTCGGAGAGTCAGTGATATGAACCTGTACTTTGGGTAAGGCGAGGGGTATAAAAAAGAGTAATTAGAGTATTACGTTCTGGGAAACATAATGATTCAAATACAAATCTCTTAAATCCAGTAAAAATACCTACATAAAATTAGCAACAAATGGAGAATGATATTACCCCCAAAATGTTAACTCAAAAGCTAAGAGTAATTACAGTAATACGAAAGCAGCTAAAAACAAATGGCCCGAATAATTCTTTTAGTCCATCTAATATCGCCGTCTGTGTCAGGAAGTGGCAATTCTGTCATTAAATACATCGAGTCTTCTTTCAGACGCTAACTGAAGCCGTAAAACAGAAGAAATTGAGACTAGCTCCCCATATCGTACTTCCTTAAGGAAGGATTGTACTGTGGCCAGTTGTGGACTGAAATACAGTTCTAGCTAGTGTTTGTGTTACCGTGTTCCGATCATTCGGTATTATTTATCCGTGTGCCTTCTGGAGGTTTCTAAAGCCAAGAGTAGGACTTTATATATTTTTTGACTTGTTCCACAGGGAGGAGGCATCTCGTAATTAAGGGTGAGAAGCTTTCGAGATGGTGGTAAGTTCTCGCTATCCTTGTGGATATACAAAGAGATGGTTGTATGGCTCTATCCATCAATGACACGACGTCCTTACCTGGGCCGGTGATGGCCCTTAGGACACAACCACAGTTCTCGCCAGTGTTACTATTGCGGTGATCCGGTCATTCGGTATTATTTATCCATGTGCCTTCAGACGGATAGGAGAGTGTGATATGACACTGTCTTTGGGTTAACAAGAGGTGTATAAAAAAGAGTAATAAGAATATTATGTTCAGGGAAACATACTAGTTCAAATGCAAATCAGGTAAATCCAGTAACAATTTCTACATAAAGTAAGCCGCAAATGGAGAAACAAACCACTT
Organism: Argiope trifasciata; assembly: GCA_026543055.1. Lineage (NCBI taxonomy): Eukaryota > Metazoa > Arthropoda > Arachnida > Araneae > Araneidae > Argiope > Argiope trifasciata. Next base: position 95,501 of record JAPMOQ010059436.1, on the reverse strand, counting down.
TAAAACGTTAATTCAAAAGCCAAGAATAATTACAGTACAACGAACGCAACTCAAAACAAATTGCACGAACAACTCTTTTAGTCCGCCTAATATCGCCATCTGTGACAGGAAGCTGCAATTCTCCCATTAAATACATCGAGCATTCTTTCTGAAGCCATAAAAGATGGGTCTGAACTAAAAAAAAAGAATAAGAAAAGTAAAATAAAGGTGGAAAAAATAATAAACGAGTGCTAGGCACTGCACAACACGTGCACCCCATACCAACTTCCAACGGCCAATTTCCGTGCACTAAAAACGTATCGCACGCAAGGCAAAGGCACCATTACGATCCAAACTCAACTTCCTCTCATGAATAATTAAGATTTTATTTGTCCCCTCGAGAACATGATGAGTAATTGGTCAGTTCGTGCCGCGCTTGCACACACCCACCAGAAAGAATTCCACCAAATAAAGTGGTAATTAATAAAAGAACAAAAAAAGAATTACCTTTTTGTACACAGAAAACGCTGGGCATAATCTTCCTGTTGGGTAATCCATCAGCCCCGGTAATTATGCAAATTATTCAATCTATAATATGCGTCAGAAGGCAAATTTAGGGTTTTGTTGCAGGAGAGGGTTACAGTTGCAGCGTTTTCCGTTGAAATTAGACGTAAATGGAAGTAAGTGGCCGTTTCTGAAAGAAATTAATATTTAGTTTCAATATTCCGTGGAGAGATGTCATTATTGTGCCGCTACTACAAGAGTTTGAAAGGTGTTTTTTTTAGGTTTTTAATTAATGTGTTTATTTGAAATAGTACCCGCCAATTTCAATTATTAACCGATTTCGAAGAAAAAATTTTGAAAAATTGGATTTTTTAAAAACTATTTATGGTTTTTAGATGTATTGTCAATTGTAAACACTATAAATACAAAAATATTATTTGAAAATGTAATAAATTTTGAGAAATAGGAAAAGTTGTGGTAAATTTCAAGGAAATTGAACCAGAGCAGTTGACACTCTACACAAAATTGCGATGAAGTAAAAATATTTTTCTTTGTAAACAAGTAATAAGATATGAAGATTAATGAAATGAAAGAAAATATAAGAAAAAAATTGAGATGCAAAGAAGCGATGGATAAAAATATACGGATATATGCCTTTTTTCCATTAATTTACAACTTACAATAATATTCCCAATTTAATTTTTCTAAAAACGCCTATAAATGAAAGTATTTTGCCAACAATAAAACTTTTGGTTCCTTTCATTACCCATATTATTTAAAACTCATTCTGAAATATTTATGTAATTACCTTTGTTAGTTTGCAAAAATTATATTTTCTTTGTACACAAGTTATAGAATATGAATATAAATGAAATGAACCAAAATCTAAGCAACATTTTGAGAAGCAAAGAAGTTACGGGTAAAAATATACGCATATATGCATTTTTTCCATAAATTCCAATTTAAATTATCTAAAAACACCTATTAATGAAAAAGAAGTTCATCAATAATAAAAATTTTGGTTCATTTCATTGCCCACATCATTTAAAACACACGCTACAATTTTTATGTAAATACATATATTAGTTTTTGAGATATCCTGTTAACGGTGAAGAATTTTTACGAAAATTAAAATTGAAGTTAAAGTTAAACTTTTGCTGAAAAATAGGGTTTTTTTAAAAAAAATTCTCCAGGCCTTCTTTTTTCTAGAAAAGATAAATTGTTTTTATATGAGGAAAGTCTGATCTACAAGAAATAACAATTAAAAAACATTCGCAAATGCTGTCGTCGATAACCAGTGTTTTTAACATAGGCGGATACCTTAAAGAAAAGAAACCCTATGATAATCATTATTAGATTTGAATATTTATTATCTCATAAGAATCTTAAGGTGCATTAAGGAATATGAATAAAAAATATAGCATAAGATACATGCTTTGTCATTCTGTAAAATATCAGGTTTTTTTAAAAAAAAAATATATAAATAAACTAATTTAATTTGGATTTGGATTTTAATATATATAAAAAAGTGATTAATAAAGAAGGAGCTTAACTGTTTCAAATTAAATTTTACGAAAGGTATGTCAAATTTTACGTATTCCAAGATGACAAACAGGACAATTTTGCCAAAGGAATCTCCATTATAGTCACAAATATTTCCGATTTAACAAAATATTTCGCATTTCTTTAAATTAGAGTGAAATTTTTAATATTCCAATTGAATAAGTGCTGTTTTACTAGAATTTACAAACCTTAGGATGATTGATTGAGGAAATCACGCCGAAAGACATTCTCAATAACTGGTAGACTTTTCCAATGATTACTTTCAACCTATGAAGATAATAACAATAAAAAATAGATCAAAATGGTATATAGATTCTGAATTTGAATAAGAAAAAATAATGTACCCATAACATTATGTCAGAAATAATTAACCTATATTTACATACCATTATGTGCATTCGAAATTCTTATTCCATGAAATAAAAATATATCTTTTGTAATTTAATGAATATAACATTTTTTTTCTAAACATCCTGGAATTCCACCATTCACTTCCAAATACGTTTAAAACAATCCACAATGCGATTTTAATTCCACCTATTTCCTCTTATTAATGATTTAAAGCAATTTTATTTTCTTCATCTTTTGTTTCGCATTGCAATAAACTAGGTGAGAACATACAATAGTAAATCATTATCTACGAATAAATCCCATTCTCTGGACTGTAATGGATTTTAAACAATAATGAAATGAATGGTTTGTTTTCTAATTGTTTTCGAACACCTGTCTCTGTTGGGGAGGACATATTCCCAAGTGCCATTTTCATTGATTATCGTGACAACGATTTGTAAACCGTGCAATTTTATTTTTTAAAAATAAAATTTGATTTGCCATTGCGGTTTTCATTGTTTATGTTCGGAATTCGTCACGAATTTTAACAAGCTACTTGAATATTGCGACTGAAATATAATAATATATTAGGCTGCATTGTTTTTATCTTTTCGTTTGCCTTATATGTGTTTGCATTTTTTTTAAAAATCGATGCAGATAAAAATAAGATATTGTGATAGAGAATATCTTCGATTTTGAGATGATGGAGGATCACAGCTTTTAAGACAATTTTTGAAACCAATAATGAAAAACTGTTTATGGAATTAAATCCGTCAGTCTATCCGGTTTCTCAAATAATGATTGTTATAATTTGAAAACTCAACACATTAGATGAAAAAAGAACCGATTTCACATTTACAAGAAATCTTGGACTAAATTTAGAAAATAGAATCGGTTTGTCCATTAGTCTGTCTATAGGCGTATTGAGATTATATAATGGATTCCCTTTAATGTATTCACTCTTAATGTTATTTTCATTTTCTGCTATCAAAATCATCAAAGCAAAACTGCCAACAATATTTTACATTTGCACGAAAATTTGGAAGAAATTTAGAAAATAGAATCCGCTTGTCTATTAGTATGTTTGTATGAATACTGTTATTACATAATGGATGCCTTTTTGTGTGATCGCCATAAATATTATTTTCGTCAGTGGGCTTGTAAAGTGCTACAAGTTACAATAACTACAAGCTAAAACGTGAAGACAATACCCACCAAGAACTATTTTATTTACAAATAAATATTTTATTCAAAAACGTGTTAAAATATAAATGGAAAAATAAAGGATAAATTTAAACTTAAACAAGAGATAGTAAATTGTAAATTTAATATCTATTGTAATAATTATTTTTTGTTTATAACTTCTGCTATAAAGATCTTAATACAAACTATTCAAAAAGTTTGTATACAACGGTGGGTTTAGCGTTTCTTTTGATTTTTTTTACTGTGCCATGTTCACTCAACTGTTAATGAATAATATTCTTTTCAGCTATTTGTAAACACCTAAATAACTTCCTGTACATAATAGCCAACATTTGGCGACATCGTAGAGTAGTTAGTAACCAAATATAATAGCCAAATAGCTTACCATAGCATCATCTTAACCAAGACATAAAAATATCTATTATGTCCTGCCACTTTCTGTTATTTTTGTGTTATAATACATGAACTAAAAGTGATAAATTATGCAAGAGTCAAAACGGATTTAAACACCATTTTTCAAGTTAAGGCGTCACCTCAACAGCTTGCTAAAATTTGACAAGCGTAAAAAATGCCTGATAAGCAAATCAAAAGAACATGTAAATAGGCAAGTAGTATGAACTTCTTTTCTGCTGATTTTTCTTTATTTTTTTTCTATTAAAGAAAAATTATAAATAAAAAATAATTTCCATTATTTCCCATACTTTTATTAAATCCATAAATGAATTTTTTAAAATTTTAGATAAAATTATTCGGAAACTTTCGATCAATATGTTTCATTTGCCGATTAAATTATTTGGAGAGTCTGCCAATATATTTCATTTGCGAACACGGTAAACCAAAAAGTATTGACCGATTCAAATATAATTTAATATACTGTCCTGACGCCAAAATTTAAAATCCTATAAACGAAGTGTTTATTTATTATTATGGTTATTAAAACAAACTCAGGGATTGAAAAGTGAAAAATAAAAGTAAACGTTTAGTAAATAAAAAGAATATACAAATTCCTGTAAAAAATTCTTTTCGCAAAATACTTTCGAATATATATATATATATATGCATGCAAAATCTGATAGTCTCGACATTGTTTCAAACCGGTTTAAACTGGTTAAAGACTGAAATTTATTAAGAAAATTCATAAGGATTCAGTGAATGTAGAATTTGGTATTATTCTTTAATCTATACTTATAATAAAGCTCAATGTGTGTGTGTGTGCGTGTGTGTGTGTGCGTGTGTGTGTGTGTTGGCGCTCTACAGGCCAGACCGTTGGAGCTACAGCTACCAAATTTGGTACATGTATACCTTGGAGGTCGGGAATGTGCACCTCGGAGCCCTTTTTTCGAATTTTTAATTAGAATTTGAATTAATTAAAATTTAAGCGAAATTTCGACGTTTTTCCGCTATAAATTCCGAAAATATTATCGCACAAACATGATTTTTACACCAATTCAAAGATTAAAAAATTAGCTTTCTAATGGTATCAGTGTTTTAATGTATAACTTAAGCTACTATTTTTAACGAATTTTTAAAGAAATATTTTAACCATGTTTTTTTTATCACGTGACTGGATGAAATAAAAGAAAACAATGCCGGAAGTTCAAATAAATAAAAAACTATCATCGTAAACAAGTCTAAAGAAATGATACTTTTAGCACTTGACTGGATAAAATAACATAAATATAAAATGTGATATCTTCTAAAAAAATAAATGCAAGGCAAAGGATTCTATGATCGTTTGCAATATATACATCATTAATTCCATAAATTATCTTTATTTACAGTAAACTGGTTGAATTTAGGATATGCATTGAAATCCCGACTTAATGGCATTTTTCTATAATCGTTTGTAATATCTGTATCATTAATTCAATAATTTTTTCCTTTTTTTAAAAAAAACATATTTCACATTTTGGCAACATCACCGAAAAAAACATTTTTAATATTTTGGAAGCATAATCGATAAATTGTTAGAGTACTAAACTCAAAAAGTTTTTCCGAATAAAGTTACCGACTCTTTAACTACGAATAACTGAATCTTTTAACTTTAACTATTTCTTAAATTTTGGATAATGAATATGTGATTTAATTGAAAATTTTAGAACGCATTACTCATGGCGAACCAGCTGGTCGCCAAAGGCGGCTAGTTGACAATAAATCACCAAATGTGACAATCTTCTGCATTATTTTTAATAATTCTAAAAGCGAAAAATTGATTCCTCAAAAGCGATAAATCGCCAATTTGTTGCCTTCGCATTTTGTGGCATCTGAAACCTCAAATCAAAATAACATCATGTTTTCACGTGATAAAAATATCTTTAATTAGTGCACATTTCAAA
>JAPMOQ010059436.1:58193-75931 GCA_026543055.1 Argiope trifasciata | reverse complement strand
TAAATAGAAAATGACACTATTTACAAAGTTCCATCAGCCAATTATTTTAATAATAACAATAATAATTTCCTGCTGTTGCCAACGCCCGAAGTAGAATGCACTTGAGCAATAAGTGTTCCTGTTGCCAACGTCACAAATCCAAAAAACACTCGAAACTTTGGTGAATTATACGTAATTTATTGGTCGAACCTTTAATTTTAGTTTATAAGTTTTAAGATATACTAAATGACGAACACGGCAACTAAGGTGTTGATTAACACATTCCAATTCCGATAGCATCAGCAATACATTTTTTTTTTTTTTTTTTTTTTGTGAAACGAATGCCCAAAAGGAGGGAATGGCAGCATAGAGGTCGCCATCCTTATATACAAACACCAAGATCGTGATTTATTACCAAAAAGATTCTCTCTCAAGGCTGATGACTTCGAAGCTAGGGAAATTCTAATAACAATTCCCTACACCGTTGGGGAAAACGATCCCCATCCTCACCTGATCATCCGAGCCCAAATTCTGGCCCGTTAACGACGCGTTGTTACATGGGCATGGTCAGCCACGATGCGTCCACACCCCCTTACCTCGAGCCCCCTCCCTCCCCTGCACTCCCCTCAACCCGAAATATGAAAGTAAAAAGAGAGAGCAGGGGGGGGGGGAGAAAATAGGGGATCTGCCTCAGAAAACGTGCCCAGACTATAACTTACTTGAAAAATCTTTCACCTATCTACCATCCTGTAGACGAGATAGATAAAGCACCTGTTAGGAAATGCTGGTCTATAAGTTTCGGCCATCTTTGGTCACATTCAGTGGAATGGATGATGTTTAGTTCAGTTTAGTTTAGTTGTATTAACGTCCCGTTTAAAGCAACACGAGAGCTATTTTGGGACGGACCTCGCCATTTTTAACCACGGTCAGATGACGAGGACGACACCTGAACTGGCATCCCCCCTCTCCACACCACACCAACGGGAGGACGTTTGGACTGACAGAATTAACGTGCAAGAAACCCCCTTACACGACGGTTCTTCGGTAGAATCGAGTCTCGAACCTGAAACCCACCGGTTTCGAAACCAAGACCTTACCACCAGGCCACCGCGGCCCTACATCAATGGAGACATAGTAGAGTAGCAATCAATGAATGGGTGGGTATTGATGTCCAATGGGTATCAATACAACCCCCGGTTCATACGGCGTCATTGCGATAAAATCGTGTTGTTTTCATACTTTTTTTGTTCGCTTGTAAATAAAGTGATGACGATGTCGTGTCCGTGTTTCGACGGAATGGGGTGCAGTAGCTTCTGAGGGTAAAGACCCCAGAACACCCAGAGGGCAGACGTCTCACTTCTAGCTCGAAGGTGACACACACATTCGCTTGCACAACCCCTTTTTACAGGGGGGCACATTCATACATCTCACAGGTTAAACACTGAACAACAACCATGCCCGATCACGGGGAAGACACGCTACCCCTGTGCAGGACGCCGGCTGTAAATGTAGTGCAGAAAAATTATAGTAATAGACAAAAAATTCAAAATCGTGGTTTTTATGAATCTCTGCGTTTTAAAACACCTTGAGCTCAAAAAGCATTTTTTTCAAAAATTGGAATGTCTATCTGTCTTATCGTAGATAACTCAAAACCAGTTGTAACCGTAACTGTTTTCCTCTGCCCTCTATCGGAACAATCTGTCCATGTTTTGGAAGCGAGTGTAAAGCAAGATGTAGACCCCGAGTATTATTTTAATTTATTTATGTTAAATGTTATTGTCTTAAATAGTTTTGTCCCCATGTAAATCATGTCCTTTTATGTCATTAAATGTAAGTTAACTGAATTGGCATGATTTATTGATTTTAATAGTCTACGTCTGACAGAATTGAAATTTTGGTGCTCTTTCGGTCGCAATAAATTGGCGCATTTAAATAGTATTTCCTGAAAGAATTAAAATTTTGACACTCTTTCGGTCACATGCAGAACAAAGGGAAAATACAATAGGGGCTCAATAAAGGCTTCAAAGGCCTTATTTTTTTATACCTTCAAAAATTCATATTTTTAAGAATCCAAAAATGTATTGATTATATAAGTTTAATAGAAAGTATTTTTTATATTCTCAAAAAATAGTAATTAACCAAAAATGTAATGAAATAAATATGACATCATAGATTCCATTAGAATCTCATGAGATTTTTTTTTTGTTTATGTAGTAAAGAGAAAGCATCGTCAACAAATTTAATATCGAGATTTTGACTCCTGAGGTTGGACCTCCATGACTTCCAGAAAAAACAATTTTTTGGAAAATGTCGCTCATTTGTCAGTTTGTGGCAAAAATAACACAAAACACTTTGAACTAGACAATTGCTATACGATGTTTACTCAAAATGTGCAATTTTTTTTTGTCGAATTTTGAGTTAAATCTCAAGTCTGTCTGTTCAAAAGTAACTTAACACGATAATTGCAAAACAAAGAAAGTTCGGATATATGAAATTTGGTATCTATATTTAAGATCTATAATGTGTAGGTTGGGATAACCTGGTTGGTAGGGCGTTTGACTCGTATCCGTTAGGTTAAGAGTTCGAATCCATCAGCCCAAGATTCTCTGTATGTGGTGGTGACTAATGCACGTATAAATGTGTCATGGTCACAAAGTCCTCCATGTCGAGAGTAATACCACAGAGGGTTGTGGTTCGGAGGTGATCATTCTCTGATTCAGGTCTAAATTATGATCTGTGGTTGATTGAGTGAAAATGCATGAATGAAAGTCCACCCCATAAAAAGGGTTGTGGCGAATGAGTGGCAAAGTCGTGCTCTTGGTCCAAAATGGCGCCATTGAAAAAATCAAGAGACGCACCTTATTGGCTCAATTCTCTTTCTACTTCACAGTACGTTTGTCCAATGGCAAGTGCCATAAGAAACTACAAGATATATAATGTAATCACCAGTCACATTTTAAGCGAAATGATACAAACATGTTTTCAGTATCTGTATTTTCATAACGTTGATATGAATATACCAAAATTGGTATGGGATTTTGTAACTACAAGTGCAATTATGTGCCGAATTTTTGTTTCAATCGGCTGAGGAAAAAACGTGTCTGAAACAGTATTTCAATTTTGGGGTTAGCACACGCCAGGGATTTAATAGCGAAATTTCTTGCCAAATTCAGTAAAAATGCTAATTTCACGCTAAAAAACATTTTATAACAATTGAATGCAGTTGCCATGTACGATATTATGTGGTAAAACAATTTTATCAGAGAATATACAGGAAATTTTCGAAAAAAAAAACATTTGTTTATGGGATTAAATTATTTTTGATTTAATTAATTATTTTATTTGGATCTTTTTTTACTCTTTGTATACCCTTTCATATGTATAAATGAATGCTGAACATAGATGGCGCAGTATGCTCTAACCCTTAAGTATGCTTGGAATGTGAGGGGAGCGCTCTTGAGATTTTTTTGTAAACAACTATATCCGGTGTTGGTGTGTAACTGGTGCAGGCAGGCACCCGCTCGCTCTCCGTTAGCGGCAAAAAAGTATTATTTGTTCGCTCCTTGTTAGCGGCACTTTCTGTATGCTTCAATAAATATATATTATGTGTTTCCTTGTATATCTGTGATCGTCGTCCATGTTTTGTGAATATATATTTGTGTGTGTGTGAAAATAAACAAGAAAAAGTAAAGAAGAATATTTTCTTGGATTAAATACACACACAATCCAGCGCTATACATATACGTGTAAACACCATTTCATCAGGTTTTCTAAAAAAAATCTAGTTAACTAGAAATTAATTATGAGTAGGTAAAGCCTGATTGATATAAAAATCAGTATAGAATACTTTTCTTAACGTAAATCATTTTAGAAGCTCAAAAGGATTTCTTAAGGTATCTGACTGCGTTCAAAAAAATATTCTTTGAAAAACTGAATATTTTAAAACTATTTAAAACTATGGTTTTTAAATGTATTGTCATTTATAGTACAGAATGCTATAAATAAAGCAGCATTATTTGAAAATATATTTTGAGAAAGGGCAAAATTTGGGGTAAATTTTAATGAAATTTAACCACAACGATTAACACTCTACACAAAAGTTGTAATGCAGCAATCTTATTTTTCTTTGTGAACAAATTATAGAATATAATGATGAATAAAATGAACCAAAATCTAAGAAATATTTTGAGAAGCAAAGAAGTTAAGGGTAAAAATATAGATATATATGCATTTTTTTCTATAAATTTACTACCTAATTTTTCTATAAGCACTAAATGACAAAGTATTTCACCAACGATAAAACTTTTGGTTCATTTCATTGCCCATATTATTTAAAACACACGATAAAATTTTTACTTAAATATCTCAATTAGAATTTGAGATATCCTGTAAACGGTGGCGAATTTTGAAAATATTGAAGTTAAAGACAAATTTTATTTGAAAATATAAATGATAGGCCAGATCATCCTTTTATTAGAAAAGATAAACTATTTTGGAATGAGGAGAATTTAAACTTCAAGAAATAACAATTTTTTTAAAAAAATCGCCAATGTGGCCAATAACCAGTGTTTTTAAGGTATCCGACTACGTTAAAAACACTGGTTATTGACCACATTGGCGATTTTGTTTTTCGTATTGTTTTTTTTATTTTAGAGTTTCTTCTGTCCAAAACGTTTAATTTTTTCTAGGAAAGGGAAGGTCTGGCCTATCATCCAGGGGAACAAATTTTTCAGTTAAAATTTGTTTATAGCATCAGTTTTCTTCGAAATTTAATTTTCGTGAAAATTCTCTACCGTTAGCAGGATATCTCAAAAACTAAAAGAGGTATTCACATAAAAATTTTAGCGTGTGTTTTAAATAATACGGGCAATAAAATGAACCAAAAGTTTTAGTGTTAGTGAAATACTTTTTCACTTGTAGGTGTTTTTAGAAAAATTAGGTTGTGAATTTATAGAAAAAAATGCATATATATTTATATTTAAACTCATATATTCTTTGCATTTCAAAATGTCAGATTTTAGTTCATTTCATTCATTATTATAATCGATAACTTGCCTGCAAAGAAAAATAGGATTGCTGCATTACCATTTTGTGTAGAGTGTTTGGTGAAATGTCATTAAAATTTACTTTAAATTTTCCTATTTCTCAAAATATATTATATTTTCAAATATTTTTTTGTATTTAGAGTCTTTTGTTGTATATAATTGAAAATGCATTAAAAAAAACTCACAGTTTTAAAAAGTTTTTGAAAAATCGAATTTTTCAAAAAAATTTCCTTTGAACGTAGTCGGATACCTTAAGTGACGACATTTTGTATTTTTTGTTGTTGGTGTTCAAACATGGCGAACACAGCATGATTTTTGGCTCTTGACAAAACATGTAGTGGGTGGGACAGCTACAAGCTTGTAATACACATCTCCGTTCTTTTTTTTAAGTGCCTTTTATTAATCGGGCCGCCTGGCTCATGTTCGCGAGGGAGCACAACTGATCTAACAGCCGTGACAGGATCCAAATCACTCTTTTCAAACGGATTTATCTACGGCCCGACTTCGAAACAGAAACAGGGCCAGCAGTAAATCAGCCCGAATCATTCTAGAGGGACGAATCACATGAATCATTTCACTGACACACGAAAGCGTGTCCTTCTGAAGTTAAAAGTAATAATAATAAATTTCAAAAATGAAATGAATTAATTTTGTTAAATGAATTGTTGCGTTGCTTTTATTGACCTGCGTGTCGACTCGGAATATTGAAATGTGGCGATAGAGTTTGGTGCGAACTGTGCCAATATGTAGGTCGAATTTCGCCAAGGACCGAACCTGCGATGTTTGGGAATTTATCCATTCGACAAAAGCTATCGCTGATGTCTAGTGGCTGTTACTGGCGTTATTAAATTATCACCACAACACTCCCCTATTTCTGATTCCAGATCAGAAGATTGCGTGTTCATATCACATCCGGGTCACCAATGTGGTGATGGAGTTGGCGGGATTGTGCCAACGTGTAGAATCAACTCCGCCAAGCAACGAACATCCGATGTTTGGGTTTGAAATCCAGTAACTTATCCATTGGACAAAAGCGATCTCATGTCTAGTGGCTGTTACTGTTTTGTTAAGATGTCACCACAATGCACCTCTACCTCTGACACCAGATCAGCAGTTTGCGTGTTCTTATCACGTCCGGGTCACCAATTTGGCGATGGAGTTGGCGGAATTATGTCAATGTGTAGGTTGAATTCCGCCAAGAATCGAACCTGCAAGGTTTGGGAACTTATCCATTCGACGAAAGCGATCGCTGATGTCTGGTGGCTGTTACTGGCTTATTAAGATGTCACCACAGAAATACCTGGATGCTACACCATTGATATAAAATGAGTTTAATTCAGACATGCAGTTTTTAGCGAATTTGTTGCTATTGGCGATAGGTAGGATCGAAGTCGCTAACTTACGGGTAGTAGCCAGATGACATGACCACAAGACTCAAAGTAGCCACTCAATCTTGAGGATGTTATCTGGCTAATATAGCTTCCACTACAATACTCCCCCCCCCCCCTCTAGTGAGAGGTGAGACGAACAATATTTCGTTGCTGTTTTTTTTTTCTTTCTTTCTTTTTCTTTTTTAATGATAATCTTATTCGCTGTTGAATTTTTAATGCGTCTTAAGCATTATTTTTTTGTTTGTTGATTATTTATCAGTTTTATGAGCTCATTTTTTATTTTCTAATTATTTATCGCCATTTATTTATTTGTTGATTATTTATTAGTCTTTTTTATTTGCTGATTATTTATCAATCATTTTTTATTTTCTAATTATTTTTCAGGTTTTTTTTATTGTCAGCTGATTATTTATCATTTTTATTTGCTGGTTAGTTATCAGTGTTTTTTTTTATTTCGCTGATTATTTATCAGATTTTTTTTTTTTTTTTGCTTTGAGTAGAGGGTGTCACAACAGCAGCATGAAGGCTGTGTATTTATTTTTATTTTCATCTTCCTAGATTCCCAACGTTAGTATTGGCGATAGCTAGGATTTAACTCGCGACCTTATGGTTCGTAGCCAGATGACATGACCACAAGACTAAAAGTGATCACTCAATCTTGTGGATGTTATCTGGCTTATTAAGCTTCCACTACAAATTCACTGGAAATGCTGATTTTTTTTTTTTTTTTTTTTTTTTTTTTGCATTCAATTAAAAATTTGATGCATGCCTTATGATTCCCTTATGAATATAAATTCAAAATATGACCGATATCAATATCAACTCTACACCAAAACCATGTTATTTTAATAGTCTTACACCTATTCTATTTGTAAGAAAGGATGTATCAAAATTAAAGAAAGATTTAAATTTAGCACCATTATTGAAAGAAAATAGTTCAAAATCTTGTTTAAAAGACCGTTTGACGGCTGATAGTTTAGGTTTAGCAAAAATGGAACTTTAAACTATTGAACAAAGTGTTGAAACAAGATATGAATTAAATAAAAACGCACAATTCTTTTTTAAATTAATATATAAAACGATTTTTTCGTATATATTTCTCTAAAACTATTTTAATGTTGAAGCAATGAAAAATTAATTCGATTAATCAGTAAAAAAATCAAATTATAAAAACTGCAGCAAAAGGTAAATATAATTAACCAAATAAATCTACAAAATCAGGGATAAAAAAATATACAAGCAATAAATAAATATAAAAGAGAAGAAAAATACAATAATATAATATTTTTTATCTCATTATTAATTATGATAATACATAATTTTTTTAAAAACAAATCAAAATTAATATGCTATTTTAATAATTAAGCGTTTTTGTGAACTAAATTAAAAACTTTGAATAGTGCCAAAAATTAAATAGCTGTTTGCTAACTTCGAATAAAATGTTTATTATCAAGATTAAATCTCATTATTTTAGAAGATAAAGTAAGTCAATTTGTACTATTATAAACAGAATAAACTATTATATATATAGATTATATATTATATACTTTCATATAGATTTCATTCCCTATTAATCAATTTATTTAAATAAATTTTTGAAAAAGGGAAGAAAGTATTTAAAAATATATAAACAACTTTATGAAAATTATAACTGTCATATAAAATATTAAAAAAATAATCAATAATTAAAAATGTGTAATTATTTAAAATTTTAACTGTTGAATTTTTGTCGATTTTTAATTCAACACTAGATTGCAATAATAATTTCAAAATACAGCAATATTTTTAATATAAAAAAATTTACGAGCCTATTTAAGAGCAAAATCTTAATTCCCTACTCTCTTTTTAATCCAATAATTTTCTCACCTTTATCAGCAGACGATAATATTTTTTATTCAAATTTCAAATTATTTCCATTTTTCAATTTATTTGACAAATAATAATTTCAAAGCAAATAAGTGTATTTATTTAGAAGTTTCAAATTTTAAAATCAAAAGTACGCTAATGAATTATTTTTTAATACCCATCAAATTTTTGAACTTTAATTGCTAATGGATTGCAATTTCCTTTTTTATTTTATTCTTAACATAACACTATTTAAATCTTTTCCAAAGCTGTATTTTAAGCTGCGCTGGTAATTTCGACAAGAAATTATCTGATTTTATTTAAATAAAGTTGCAGTGTTAATCATTTTTCTTTTGCCTTTGGAATTATTGATTCCTCTTATGCATTACTTATAAAATACGCCTAATAATTCATGCTTTCCAATTTTTTTTCCTAAAGAAAAATTAGCAGATTATTTCTTCAGAAGAGTTTTATATTTATTAGTCCCAAACTTGCCAAATTATATTAACATCACTTTAAAAAAAATTGCACTGACTGTCGAAGCTCGATAATAATAATATAAAATCCAAAATATATGTTTGCATAATTTAGCCTCATTCAATATAACACTAATGTTGAAGGTATTTATGCATTTTAAAACTGAATTTTTTATGAAAACTGAATAAAATATTTTTAATGAAAAATGTAACATAATATAAAAATCCATAAATTTATCACGAACCAATGTCTTGAACTTTTTCACAAAACATTGAATTTGTAGAATAAAAATACGGTGTTAGATTCATTTTGCGAAGACTTTATATATTTTATCTCCAACTTATTTCTTATTTTTATCAAGTATTCAGTTGAAAATAACATTTAAAATGGTTTATTACAAACAATTTATATTTCTTCGTCATAACATTTAAAAATTAATTCATCTCTTACATTTAAGTAATTATTCATTCTCAAAAATTTGCAAATTTAAAAGTAGTCTAGAGTCTAGATTTCTAAAAAAATACATTTTAAAATGTAAAATGCCCCATTATACTGAAAAATCAGTTTCTATAGAATTTAAATGGATAATCATCTTTTTAAAAGATATGACGTAAATACTGAGATATAATGTTGAAAGATGTTTGTTTGAAATGTTTACTATTCTTTTTTTATGATTATTATACAAATTTTTAAAAATTAACATTTTTTTTTTTTCAAATATTTTATAAATACTTTCTAAGTAATTCTCATTTTAAAGAGATTTACTTTAGGGGATAAAAAATAATTCCCCTTTAGAAAATTTAGA
This sequence comes from Argiope trifasciata, assembly GCA_026543055.1. Classification (NCBI taxonomy): domain Eukaryota; kingdom Metazoa; phylum Arthropoda; class Arachnida; order Araneae; family Araneidae; genus Argiope; species Argiope trifasciata. Next base: position 66,389 of record JAPMOQ010059436.1, on the reverse strand, counting down.
TTTAAAAAAAATGTTTATCCATTAAAAATGAAATTTTCACAGTCGTCTGCTCCAAAAATATTTAGTAAATATAATGGCAACAACATATATAAATTATGCTAGATAATCAATTCTTTTTTTCCAATATTTTTATCGTCGCTACTTCCATTCTTAAAATATTATAGATAAATCTAAATTTAAAAATAAACTTTTCAGATCTGTTTGTGTTCACTAAATTATTTTCTAAACTAAATAAATTATAAATGTATTTATTTATTTATGACTTAAAATATTCATTTCGTAAATATATTTCTTTTATTAAAATGCAATTTCCTAATCGTCTGCCGGAAATAAACTGCTGTAAACAAATGGCAACAATAAGCTGAATATATTTTTGAACATTTATTTTATTGGTTTATATTATTTATTGTTTTTCGCAATCGTTTGCAATATGCTTACTGAGTTGATGCAATGCAAATATTACTTATAGAATAAATATGATTTGATTTATTTTTCGCTCAAAACTTTGGATTCTTAATGTGTTTAAAATAAAAACTAAAAATAGATAAATAAATAAATAACTGCACAAGATTCAAGCAATTAATTAATCTTTTTCTAACCAGCGATAGATTCTGCTCTGAAATTTCTCGGAAAAGTTTCAGGCGATGGTCAAATAATAATCAATCATATTTTAACAATACCGTCTTCCTGTAATAACCTTTCTATCTTGATGAAGCCATTCTAATTTTAATAATGATTTAAGTTTATTGATTATAAACGATTTTCGTTTCATTAACTGCCACCGCGAGGGAACGATCATTACTCTTTCAACGAAAATTCGTTCCATTTTACTTTTTTTTTTACTTAGATTTTACATTAATAATCAATTACTTATCTTCTAGTTTTAAAATATTAATTCCGTTTTAGACATTAATTAATTAACGTACGTGAAAGATTTATAAAAGAAGCCGTAGAAAAATAAACTATCTGAATCTTTTGAATTTCTGATATATTTTCTGTATTTTGAAGTTTTTTACGTTTAGTTGCGCCGTATTGTTTGAAGAATTGATTTCGCATTGCTGGAATTTTCTGTTTGATTGATTGAGAATAAAATTTAATTTACAATTTCCATTTTTTTTTTCTTAATATCTCATTTTTCACTCAATTTTTCTGAAATACTTTTTTTCTATATTTTGCATTTTTGTACTTCATAAAGAGTAATATATAGACTATAAATAATATAGATAATATAGAGTAACATATAGACTAGAAATAATATAGATAATATAAAGTTATATATAGACTATAAATAATATAGATAATATATAGTTATATATAGACTATATATAGAGTAACAATATAGATAATAATATAGAGTAATAATATAGACTATATATAGAGTAATAACATAGAGTAATATATAGACTATATATAATATAGATAGAATTGGTCTAAGATTTAATGTATGTTTTACAATAAATTCGTTAATAGCATCAAAATTTTGCACATTCACTTTGTTAAGTGTTTGAGTTATTATATTCATTTGATCACGTCGGACTGACAGACTAATTTTACTTAGATACAATCGAAAATCTCCTAAAAGAATGATATTTTGGTGAAAGAGTTACATTCCAAATTTAATCGTTCTAGGTCACTGCTCAAAGACCTCTCAAAGTTATCGAGGCTCAAAGTGCAGTTCAAATGAATGGGAATATTCTTTTTTTAGACATCCTCACATTATGGGGAGTTTTGTGCTTCAAAAAAGTGAAGTGAAGTGAGTGTTGATCTTGGGTGGAGGGACCTTTCTTGCTACCTATTAGCTCCGAAATTTGGCAGGTCTACAAATTTGTCAACAAGAAGAGAGTAATATTGAATATTTAAATTACCGGTCGGTCGAGTCGGTCTTATGCAACTTGGTCATACTAAGCGGAATGAGAACTAGCTTTTTCGAATGAAGACAGAAGTGTGCGCCTTTCGTTGTGAACGAGCACCGTTCAGGTGGAAGTACGACTTTGCTCGACCACACACGAAACAACCCTTTTGAGGGGGCGATCGAACTCATTCATACATCCGCAAGTCAGAAGTTAGATCCGAATCAGAGACCAACTCTTCTTAGATTCAGTACCCCCAGAGGTTATGGGAACTAGGAGGACTTTGCAGTCACGACCTATTTAACGTGCCCCAACTGCCACGAGCCAACACGGCGGTGTTTGGCCGAGACGAGGACAGAAATCGCCACCTTTTGGTTACGAGACTGAAGCTCTACCAACCAGGCTACCGCGGCTCCATATTTAAATTATAAATCGAATTATCAAATTCTCTTAGTTTATTTAACGTCAGTCAGTCAAGCCTTTGACTGGTCGGAGTCTCGATAAAGGGGTTCAGGATTCGAGTCCCAGTGAGTACATGGTTGTTCTCCTTTTTTATCTATATGTGAAGTGTGCGAATATCCCCCCGTGTAAAAAAGCATTGTGCAAGTGAACTCCTCAGCCGAAGACTCCTTGTGTGTGGTGATGGTTGACCCACGTATAAATCCTTTGTAGTCACAAAGTCCCCTATGTCGAGAGTGATACCACTGGAGGTACTGTTTCAGTGGCGATCATTCTCTAGGTCAGGTCTAAATTACAATCTGCGGATGAAATGCATGAAGGAAGTCAGCCCTGTAAAAAGGGTTGTGATGCATTAAGTAGCTAACTTGTATTCTTGGTTCTAGTTGAGGGTACTGAAAAAAACAAGAGACGTTTACTCGGCTTAAATCGCTGGTAGATCTGTCAGCGGGCTTGTAAAGTGCCCTAAGTAACAACAACAACACTTTAGTTCAAACTAAGTGTTAAGTAAATTACAATCGCTGGTAGATCTGTCAGCGGGCTTGTAAAGTGCCCTAAGTAACAACAACAACACTTTAGTTCAAACTAAGTGTTAAGTAAATTACAATCGCTGGTAGATCTGTCAGCAGGCTTGTAAAGTGCCCTAAGTAACAACAACAACACTTTAGTTCAAACTAAGTGTTAAGTAAATTACAATCGCTGGTAGATTTGTCAGCGGGCTTGTAAAGTGCCCTAAGTAACAACAACAACACTTTAGTTCAAACTTTAATACAGATTCATGATTTTCATGTTAAATCTACATATTTAGATCCTTCTGTCCACCATTTTACTTTTTTTTGGGTAATTATGTCCGTATGAATATGTATTGAAGAAAAATTAACCAATTTTGGTTGATATTATTTTCTGATGTTTTTAACCCCTTAAACGCTCGCATCATTTTGAAGAAAATGGTCATAAAAGTGTCTATTTTTTTATTCCAGAAAATTATACAAAACTGAGTGTATGAACAATATTTGCATTTAGTTTTAATTTTTTAGTTCATTTTTAACTTGAAATTTAAAAAAAAAATCGGAAAAGCCAACATTTAGAGTTATGACTGAATCTTAGCTTTCCAACAAAGAGAGAAAATAAAAAATACGTGTTTTAAGCATTCAAACATAATTTTATTGCATTTACACATAATGTAAATAAATACTAGTCATTTTTTCTTGAGTGTTAAATTTTAAAGCATGAGATGCATAGGCCAACATCACAATCAGGGCAAAAGTACCGAGCTTCCTTTCTGCTGACATCTAGTTTAGAATAAATGAACTTTCTCTAAAAACATAACAAATAGTCTAGGGCAGCCATCTGGAGAATATTTTTAGAAATAAACTTGATATTCCGGGCATAAGAAATAGATTGTTTTAATATTTTTGGCGCATTACTTTTGAATACGCCAGCCCGGAAATATCACGGGCTCGAGAAATAGAGCTAAAAATTTCACCCCGTCATTTTCACGGGAGGGAGAAGGAAGGGTTTAAGGTAAAACACAAAATTCTAGCCTAAATCTTAAAATTATTTTTATTTAATAATGTTAAATTCGAATCCAAATTTTTTTTAAAAAGCTTCAAACTGCATATTCTCACCTTCCAGTGAGCCGCGGTGGTCTGGTGGCCAGATCTCGGCTTCGAAACCGGAGGGTTGCAGGTTCGAGGCCCGATTCAATCGAAGAACCGCCGTGTAAGCGGGTATGGTGCATGTTAAACCCGTCAGACCAAACATCCTACCACTGTTGAGGTGTGAAAGTTTGGAGAGTTGAGTGACAGTTCAGGTGTCATCCTCGTTATCTAACCATGGTTTAAATTGAAGAGGTCCGTTCCTATATTGCCAAAGTGTTGCATCAACACGGGACGTTAATATAACTAAACTAAACTAAACCTAGAAAAATTATTGCAACTGTCAAAATTCCGATGAATCTCCACGTTTTAGACATCACTGAGTTTTGAAATATATATATTTTTTGGAAAATGTCCGACCGTCTGTCTATGAGTGACAAAAATAATTCAAAAACGCTTTGATCCAGTGAGAGGAAATTTGGTGTATGATCTTTACTCCAAATTTGAAGATTTCTATCAAATTTCGAACTTATTTATTTCAGTGCAAATCTCTATGTCAATTTCTCCTAATATAATTTTAAAAGATAACTACAAAATAAAGATAACTAGATGCATAAACTTCAAGACACAAAATCAACACTTTTTGTCCAAACACCTTTCAGATTTGTCAGCTCAGGTGTCGTCCACGTCATCTGACCGTGGTTCAAACTGTTAGGACCATCTCAAAATTGCCCTAGTGTTGCTTCAAACTGGGAAGTTAATATAGTTAAACTGTACTAAACTAAACTTCCCACCTACCATAAAAAAAGCCCGTTATGAATTTGAAAGCTGCAAGTCAAACGGTTCTTCCAAGAAAACCTAATAAACACATTCAGGCACATATTCGTAAACAAACGCCTGCACATAATTACTTTTATAGTTTGTGTCTTTCCTAAGCAAGAATGTATTAAACAAAAGAAACTATTTAATTTTATTTTTCCTTTACTTCATACCCCTTTTTAACTATACTTAAACAACAATTCACTTGACTTTATCAATTCCGTGACTTGGCAACCATGAAATTCAAATTCTGCAACAACCACCATCCCAAATGTCTAATCTTGAAACCATCACAAACTTCACGACTTGACTTTAAATTATACAAAAGCATACACCTTCCCCAATATATCTTGCGCAACCCCAACTAACTAATACATTGAACCTGAAACAATTCCTCGTCTGATATATACACCCCTTTTCACTTCAAATCCACCCTGGAAGCAACAACAACAAAAAAAAGAAACAACCTGCTGTTGCTACACGTCCATAAACAACCTCCAAACTGCTAGGGTTCGATATAAATCTTTATAGACAATATATGCGTATCTTTGAGATAGATATTTTTGAGATAAGATCGAAATTTATGTCTGACTTCCTCGCGTATTTATCATTCAAACTGTTGTTGTTCAATCCTTTTACAATAGGGGATGGTGCGGCTTGTTTATGCGTTCGAATTGCGGTCTGCTCTGGGGCGTGACTTCCATAACAGGTGTGCGTCATGGGGTTGAGGAAGATGCGCTTTTGAAGATTGCCGCCAATTTGATGGGGAAAGAGCAGATTTTCACTCCTTTGGACGTTTTTGTTCCTTTTTTTATTGGAATAGAGGGAGGAAGGGAGGTGAGGGTGAGTTCGAGAGAAAATAAATCGTTTTCAGTGGATTTTGAAATGTTTGTCGTCTTGTTAAATGTCTCTCTGAAAAAGTCAAAAGGTTAAATCAGAAAATGTAAGAAAACTTGAGTTTTATAGTATACCCTGGAGGGTTAATATTAAAAAATAGTTTATGATTAAATTTCGTTCCGATTTTCATGTTGTGCGTTCTTTTAATGAAACTAAATACTTTCTCGCAATCTTTATGAAAATCGGCACGGGTATACTTAAAAGGAGGAGTTTTACCTTTTCAATAGTTAAATAAAATAATAATCGGAAATTATGTTAGTTTTGGATATATTTCTGCTATCTACCAAAAATATTGTAACGAAAATTGCTCTAATTTGATGCCCACTGAATGACTCAGCAGTAGAATGCTTTGAACTGAAAGCAGCAGCTCACAAGTTCGTATCTGGCTGCAAGCAAGCTGCAAAACAACTCTCTTGGTATTGATTTGCTTTCTATTATTTCCAGAGTGTTCTTATAATTTTTGTGTCTTTCTAAATCTGGAAAGTTCGAATTATTTCATCTTGTGGATAAAACAAATGTAAGGTTTTCTTCCTTGGATAAACTCTCGCGTTGAGATTAGCGAGTGTTATCTTCCATTTTAGTTAACACACGTTTTACCTATGCTAACGTCATCCACGTGAAAAAATCAGTATCCTGATGTCCTCTATCAGTCAACTCAAAACGTTACCTGTTGTAGCATATCAGATACATTTCTATGCAATTTTTCCCCCTAACTTTAGCAAATTTTTAAAAGTATTTTATACTAGACGCCTTTGGCGACCAGCTGGTTCGCCAAGAGTAATAGGGTCTAAGATTTTCAATTAAATACTTATGTGCCTTGCTCTCTTTATAATTTCTCTGCCAGATATACTTAAACTTCGAAAGTCACGTAACACTGATTTACTAAATTAATGATATAGATGTTGCAAACGATCATACAAACCTTTGTCTTGTATTTCTTTTTTAGAAAACATAACATTTAATATTTATTTAATTTCATCCAATCACGTGGTGAATGTTACATTTTTTTTTTCGATTTAATTTGCAGTCATAGTTAATTTATTTTTTAATTTGAACTTCTGTCAGTATGATTTCAACAGTTTAATAAAACCTATTTTTTTCCCTTTGCTCGTTCATTATTTATTTTAGAAAATGTCACATTTTATATTTCTTTTATTTTATCCAGTCACGTGCTAAAAGTTGCATTTCTTTAGATTTCATTTGTAATGATAGTTGTTTTTTTTAGTTTGAACTTCAGTCAATAGGATGGCAACATGCTGATAAAACCTAATTTTTCCCCCTTGACGTGCTCGTGCAGATTAATTTTTATTGTTTTGTCCGAAATATATTGTTGTAAAACATAATTAAAATATTTCTTTAAAAATTCGTTAAAAATAGGAGCTTAAGTTATACATTAAAACACTGATACCAGTAGAAAGCTAATTTTTTAATCTTTAAATTGATGTAAAAATCATGTTTGTGCGATAATATTTTCGGAAGTTATAGCGGAAAATCGTCGAAATTTCGCTTAAATTTTAATTAATTCAAATTCTAATTAAAAATTCGAAAAAAGGGCTCCGAGGTGCACATTCTCGACTTCCAAGGTATACATGTACCAAATTTGGTAGTTGTAGGTCCAACGGTCTGGTCTGTAGAGCGCCAACACACACACAAACACACACATTGAGCTTTATTATAAGTATAGATAAAACCGGTCACAATAATTTAGTGTTGACATGAAATGAATATCCTCATTTCATCAGTCATATGCTTTTGTCAGTTTATATATATATATATATAATAACGACGACGTACACAATTACAGTAACACATAAATAGAAATAAAGTTGTATTAAATTCCACTGCTCACAAAGCTGCCAGGCAGAATTCAAGAACAGAGAGGTTCCTCAGAGCTGTGCTTTACGGTCTCTCCAGACAGCTGAAAACTCCTTTATCTCTTCTTGCTTTAGATGCCGATTCACTACTTCTCACAACGAGCTACAACACAAAGCACTACGAAAACAGGACTACAATCCACTACAGGATACGGCACACTGCAGTTCAGCACGCCTCCGATGCTTCGGTATTCTTTCAGTCAATGCGACTACTATTCCCCGCCATGCGATTCCCAATCAATTCAATTCAGGACTACTAATGCAAGACCACTCCAGCTCAAGAGTGCCCGCCTTTTATAGTTCACGGGAGAATGAGGCTAGAAATTTCTGGGCCAATCAGGAGGTATCTTGAGTTATCTTGGTTCCTAATGGACTGATCGGGAAAATTAACGAAGTTTCGTGTGCTATAAATTTTGTAGCCAAATTCATCACGAATTCGCCAATGAGGTGGCATCTTTCAGCATCCAATGCAGATTACTGTAAATCAGTATTTCTTATGATCACAACACCCGTGCTAGGAAGTAAAATTACAGGTTTGTAACATATATATACACAGGTTGTCAAAAAAGAATGAAATGCAGTTTAATTAAGTTTACTAATACTCACCATATATATATATATGTGTGTGTGTGTGTGTGTGTGTGTGTGTGTGTGTGTGTGTGTGTGTGTGTGTGTGTGTGTGTGTGTGTGTGTGTGTGTGTG
>JAPMOQ010059436.1:0-58183 GCA_026543055.1 Argiope trifasciata | reverse complement strand
GTGTGTGTGTGTGTGTGTGTGTGTGTGTGTGTGTGTGTGTGTGTGTGACTTTTACAAACTCTAAGTATAACCTCCTTTAAACTAATTTAGATATCTTTGCCTGAAAATAAATCTACCGACTGATTTGACACATTTTAAAAAATGAGATTTTAATTGACTTAATATGCACCTCAGCTTAATGATCAGAATTAAAAATAGGGTTTAATTCTCGTGTGTAAATTATACTTTTCAGCATCTCAATCAAATAATTGTCAAATCCCTGTTGTGGTTATGACTATCAAACAAGGATTGTCACCTACTATACAATTATAGTGTATTCGATCTGTGCAATTAAATTACTGTAAAAAATCCCTAAGAAACGAGAAATAATAATTTGCGAAAAACGATTATGAAAAAAGATTGTAAAATTCTGTTTGGAAAAATGATGTATTGTCAGTTATAATTACTATTTACAATTTTATTGGCAGAGCCTCATTATGTTTTATCTATTTATTTGGAATATTTTTTTAGAAATTTTATGATAGTGCTTTATTTTCATACATATTAATTTTTTTATATAATTTCTATAATATATAATCAATATCTTTTTATTCCTGAATTTTTTAAAAGTAAACTGAAATTCTTATTTCAATCTGACTATTTTAAATAACTACAAACAGCTAATTTTCTTAAAATTCTTTTAAGATTAATTAAAGTATGGCCAAAAAATATTTAAAAAAGATTTTTTAAAGTATTTGCAAATTATATCAAGATGGAATAGTTAAAAATCTCACTGTTGTGTAGCAATGGAGGATCCAATATAAATTTTCATATTTTTGAGTCGTGTGCATTTATTCAATTATTTTCTAAATTATAATAATTACTTAAAATAAAACAAAAATTGTAGGAGAAGAAAATTGATATAATTTAAAAAGTAGAATTTTAAGATGGTATAAAAGTATTTTATTTGGGATAATTTCTTTTGTAATTGTTGCAAAAAATTGACAAAATTTCGGTTAGTTCCTAATTAATTAAATATCTAATTAACGTTTAACTTTAGAACGTCGACATTTATATTGTTTCTCTGGTCTTAGTTAATAACTGAGCGAAGTTTAGTTGTATTCATTTGTTTTGAAAAATAAGTATTGTCACGATAATTCATATTTTCCATTAAAATGTTTCTTTTTTGAATCGATTCGCATATAGCAAACGATTTTTTGATTTTGTTTAGTTATTCATTCTTTCAAATTATAAATTATTGACATAAAAATAAAAATGTATTCTAAAAACACTAAAGATTAAATTATGGCTAAGATATTAAATTTATAATTTAATTATTCATAAATTCTGTGAAATTACATAAATTTTTTTTCCGCGTTTTAAATAATTAATAATTAATTAGATTTTTCATGTAAATGCATCCTAAAACTTTAGCGATCTTTAGATTAAAAATATCTTTTTTCATTAAATATTAATTCATAATTTGCTTTAAGCAGCGTCACCAAATCTGGCAATCCTCGTCTTTTAATTTAACCAACGAATTAATTATTGTATGCAATAAAATATAATTAATAATACAATCCAATAAATTTTGACAAGTTTCTCGAATACGTGAAAATTTAAAAGGAAGCTAGGCAGAACTTTTATCATCTTTCTAAATATTAATGTATTTAGAAAATTGATAGTATATTTATGTAATTATTTATCTTCTAATAACATCCATGATGTTGATTCTTTTAAATACAAACTATATAGTAGCTAAAAGTTTCTAACTATTAAATTTTTTAACTGACTTGCGAAATGAAATTTACATTTTAAGTTCTCTTAAATTGCTAATAAACAATTATAAATCTACGAAAAACTGAATTTTTGATATCATGTGGTGATCTTTTCTAATAGAGGCATGACAAATAAAATATTTAAGCTTTTAGAGATCTTTACTTGAATATAAAATTTACTTTTTTATAATTTTACCACGTTAAATGCACTTTATTTTATGTTTTTCATCTAGAAATTTTGATTTGTATTATCTAATTTCGAGACTACTATAAATTGAATATTAAATTAACTTTAATATAAGCTTTTATAATATGTAATGTATTTTTATATTCTGAAAAAGTATTAATTAAAATAAAATCTTTATTCTAACCAAACGGTTTTCCAAAACTGCAGACAACCGATTTCCTTTAGAATTCTTTTAAAACTGTTAAAAGTGTTGCAAAAAATATTTAAAAAAAAATTTACAATAAATCAAAAATGGAATAGTTAAAAATCTCCCTGTTGTCTGCAAAAGTAGTATCTATTATAAATTTTCTTGTTTCGTTGTTGTCTGCATATATTTAATTATCTCTTTAATTTTAAAAAATTAATTTAAACTGAGTATAAAATTAAGGAGGAAGAAAATTTATATAATTTAATTCAAAATTCAATTCACCATTTAATTCAATAAAAAATAAAGAATAAAGAACTATAAAATAATAATTTTGTTTTATTTTCTTTATTATCTTATATTACAAAGCTAATTCCTTTTAAAACAGATAACCTTTGGTCCTGCTATAAAACTATCTGTGATGTTATTATATCAATGAATACAATAGTGCTGCTATTATCTATAAGCACTGAATCAATAAAAAGAATGCAGTTGATAACTGCAATTACAATTCATCATATCTGGAATTTTCAAATTTATTGCATTTAAAAGAAAAAAAATTACTCGTTGTCACATTCTATGGATTCTTCAAAATAAAATAAAACTTTAATTATATATATGTAATTAAAGTCTTTTACCAACTCTAAGTACAAGGCTTACAACCTACTTTGAACTAATTTAGATACTTCATCATTACCTAGACGAAAAAAATCTACAATGTGATTTGACACAACTTAAAAATATGAGATTTTAATTGACTTAATATACACCTTCTCTAAACGATCACAACAAAAAAGGGTTTAATTTTGTTGTATAAATTATACTTTTCAGCATTTCCATCAAACTGATGTCAAATACATCCTGGTCGCATGTGGTCATGGCTATCAAATAGAAAGTATAACCATTACAATTAAAGTGTATTCAAACTGTGTAATTTAACAACTGTAAAAAAATCCGATAACAAGTAATAATTTAAGAACAATCGATTCCGAAAAAGTTGTAAAATATTTGTAGGAAAAGTGATATATTCTCAGATATAATTAATGTTTGCAATTTTATCTGTGGAACCTTGTTAAGTTTTTAACTGCATATTTTGAATATTTTTTGAAAATTTGATGATAATGCTTTATTTTAAAATAAATTTATTGATAGCTGATACACTAACCATTTGTTTAGAACAAATTAGAATTTTAAGTATAAAATTTGGTTTTATACAAACTTTTATAATATGTTCTGAAAATTTATTAATTAAAATAAAATATCAATTTGAACCAAACTATTTTCCAAAATTACAGAAAACCAATTTTCTTTAGAGTTCTTTTAAAACCGTTAAACGTGTTGCCAAAAAATATTTAAAAAGAAAATTTACAATAAATGAAAATGGAAGTTAAAAAATCTCACAGTTGTCTAGAAAATTTGCATATTTCATAATTTTTCTTATTTCGTAGTTGTCTGCATGTATTCAATTATCTCTTTAATTTTAAAAATTTAAATTTAAACTGAGGATGAAATTAAGGAGGAAGAAAATTTATAAAATCTAAATGGTATATTTTTGAATATTATGATAAAAAATATTTCGTGTTAGACCATTTGTTTTGCATTAATTGCTGAAAAATAACAAAATTTCGGTCAGTTTCTAATTAAATAAATATGTAATTAACATATAACTAAGTCTTCCTCGTCTTAATTATTTAGTTAGTTTTAAATGTAGACGAAACAGTTTTTCAGAAAAAGATGAAAAACATATATACATTGCTAAAACGATTTTTTAAATGTATTTTTGAATTAATTAGTGTACAGCAAACGATTTTTGATTTTGCTTCAGTATTCGTTCTCTCAAATTACAATAACTGCAACAAAAATAAATGTATATTCTTTGAAGATTAAGAATCAAATTCTGGTTAGGATATTAAAATTATATTTCAATTAATTTTAAATACGGTGAAATTACATAAAATATTTATTTGGATTTTAAATAACTACTAATGAATTAGATTTTTCATTGAATAAATATTAAAAATTAATCGACCGTTAGATTAAAAATATTATTTTTTCCGTAAATATTTATTAATTATATGTTTCAAGCAAAACACCAAATCTAGCAATCCTAGACTTTTTATTTTTCCAACTAATAAATTATTGAATATAATCTCATATAATTAATAATATAATCTAATTAATTAAAAATAAACTAGAGTACTAGACATAACTTTTATGTTTTTTTAAATACGTAATTATTTATCTAGTGATGGTTGATACCTTTAAATAAAAACTATATAGCTAAAAATTCAAAAAGATTAAAAAACTTTAATTAGACCCACAATTTTTACTTTGTACTGCCGGTTTATAATAATAATTATTATTATTGTAGATCATGATGTTGTTTGGGGGATGGGGTTTTTGAAGCCAAGAAAGAATAGTCAGACATTAGTATTGCCATATTAAATACATATATATGTATAAATTCCGTACTTAAATCTGTATTTTGAAAATGAATAAATATTGAGGAACACATACAAGTTTGATGAAAACTAATTTAATAAATAAATAAAACTTAATAAATAAATAAAAGAAAAGGAATCTTGGCCATTTTATATAAAAATAAACATTTCAAGAAGACTCCAAAAAATGCACATGCTTTAGTTTTTTCAGTTGCATTTTTTAAATCTTTTTTTTTTCTTTTTTTTAAATAAACCAAACGATATATTTTTTAATTTTATTTTTTCCGTGATAATATAAAATTCATGGATCGTAAAAAGTTATATATATATATATATAAAACTATATTACATTATGAGCATTATTACATTATGACCACCCTCCATCTATGAGAATGGGCTTGCCCAGGAGCAGAACCACTGCGCGTGCGTGGTTGATATTGGAGTATATAAAACGGGTATGCAGTGTCTTTCTAAACATAGTGCGATTAGCGACATAATGGGAAAAGCAGCGGATTTATCAGACTTTGATAAAAGTCAAATCGTTATGGCTCAGTGACTTGGAACATCAATATCAGAAACGGCGCGTTTAGTGGGCTGTTCACGTGCAGTTGTTGTGAGCACATATCAAAGGTGGTGCAGGGATGGTGAAACGGCAAGTCGCCGGCCAAAAGTGTGTCGTCCACGGCGCATTGATTCCAGAGGAGAGCAGAGATTGCTACGCATTGTTCGCCGTGACCGAAGGGCTACAACAGCCGAAATCCCCACCAGCTACAACAGTGGTGACCCAGGCAATGTTTCTCAACACACTGTGCAGCGTACATTGTTGCGTATGGGCCTACGCTGCCGGAGGCCGAAGCATGTTCCTGCACTAATGGAACGTAATCGCCAGATGCGTCTGCTATGGGCCAAGAAACATCGGAATTGGACACCAGAGGAATAGAAGAAGGTTGCATGGTCCAACGAATCACGTTTTCTGGTCCATCACTTCGATGGGCGTGTGAGAATACGCCGATTTCCAAATGAACCCCTTGCTCCCGAATGCGCAGTTGGACGGAGACAAGCCGGTGTGGGGGTATTATGGTGTGGGCAATGTTTTCATGGAGCACATTAGGACCCATAATCCCCATAGAACAATTCTTGACATCTGGAAGTTACGTGAACATGGTTGCAGACCAGGTTCACCCATTCATGGCAACAGTGTATCCTGCGGGGGATGGCGTGTACCAACAGGATAATGCACCATGTCATAAGGGTGGAATCGTCATGGATTGGTTCGAGGAACATTCCAGTGACTTTCAAGTCATGTCTTGGCGCCCAAACTCACCTGACATTAATCCAATAGAGAATTTGTGGTCCGACTTGGAAAACCAAATTCGTGCTGCCAAGCTACCCCCTCGCAATATGAGGGAATTGCAGGACCAATTGGTGTGCGCTTGGTACCAGATACCTCAGACTACCTATCAGCACCTTGTGGAATCAATGCCACGGCGGGTGCCAGCAGTTTTGAGGGCTAAAGTGGGTCCTACATGTTATTAGCAGGGTGGTCATAATGTAATGGCTCTTCGGTGTATATATATATATATATACATACATAAATATGTAAAAAAAAGTAAAGAAAGAAAAACAACAAATATCTAAGCTGAACTCAGTCAAATATTAGCATGAATTTTCTTTACAACGAAAACGTAGAAAACGAACTAAAATGAAAACTTCCACGATTTCAGTATGACGTTTGGATATTGAATCAGAATCTTCAACTTTCGTTACTAATAGAATTCATGAGGTCACCAGATAGGCCATGATAAATCACACCCGAATCGCTAGGATGTGCTCATTCCTTCCCTCCAAAGTAGAATTGTACTAAATTTATTAACTTTATATAGAACGGTTTAGTTTGAAAAAATAACAGCTTGATTGGTAGGGCGTTGGACTTACATCTGTTAGATTGTGAGTTTGAACCCCGCCGGTCGAAGACGCTCTGTGTGTCGTGGTGACTGGCGTACGTATAAATCTGTCATGGTCACAAAGTCCTCCATGTCGAGACTAATACCACAGGAGGTACTAGTTCAGAGTCGATCATTCTTCAGTTCAGGTCTAAATTACGATCTGTGAAGGAAATACATGAATGAAATCCACCCTGTAAAAAGGGATGTGACGCGCATGTAGCTAAGTCGTATTCTTGGCCGTAGTTGGCGCAAATGATAAAACAAAAGACGCTAACACGGCATAAATCGCTGGCAGATAACTATCGTATGGCTTGTAAAGTGCCATACGACACAACACAAGACATAAATATTATAAATTGTTAATTAACAGTTTAGTAGTGTCTTTTGCTATGATTCTTTTGGGAAAAGAATGAACTCACTTTAATAGAATAAATGAATAAATTATGTTTTTCACAAAATCGTACATTTTATAATTTAAATTGTCCGTTTGCGGTTCCAGAAGTATTATTTAGATAAATAAATCTTTAAAAAATAGTTTTTATTCAAAAAAAAGATATGTAGCTATTTTGTGAAGCTATTATTTTGAATAAATGTTCATTAAATCAACAACTCATTTGGATATATAAATATATCGGCTATACTTCGTGCTTTAACAATTCCATAATCTTCCTCAAACACGGCTTTACATGTCACACAACAAATTTCAACTAGAATGGCAAGCAAACATTCCACAAAATTGCCCGAGAGCCATTAATGAATTTAACATGAGTTCAAATGCATATGGCCGCTCCATTTAAATCCTTGTGTCAATATTTTCAGAATTTCATTACAGCAGCTGAACTGACATTTTAGAACAGAACACGAAAAAGAAAATGGCTACTTAGAACATGTGTTCGTGATCAGGCAGATGGGGGAAAAAAAGTTGAAGCTCTCAGAAAACGATTTGTGTCACACAGCGAATTAAATGGCATGTGTGAAAACAGAAGATCGTGAAAGCGCGCATGCTCCATTCAGTTTAAGAAAACAAGATGTTCGTAAATTTCTAGGAACAGAATAATGAAACTTTTACTTATTTATTTTATCGGTTTATTTTTTTATTACTTTTATTGACAGCTGCAAACGATATATTGAAGTTTAATTATGTTGTGTTTTTAAAATTAAAATATTACGTGTTCGCAAATATTATTCTTAGATTTTAAAAAAAAACTATTTGAAAGATTCTATCATTCATGATGTAACATGATTGGATTATTAAGCTGTCATCAAGTCAGTTGCATTACATCGTGAATAAAATCGGATGTTATTATTATTTAAACAAACCTATCATAAAATGATAATAGAAAAAAAATTGTGCTGAATTAGTTTTCGCTCGGAGCAATTTAAAAAAATATCGAGTGAGTTAAAAGTTTTAGTACTCAAGAACATGAAAAATTATAATAACTGTAATTTTATTTCCATTTTATAAAAAAAATGAAATGAAAAAATATTACAGACGATGATTACTCAATTAGAATGCAGTTTGATTTTTAAATATATAAATGATCATGATTGGTAGAAATGGAACGTCATTCAGTGGAAAAGAATTACGATAAACGATTCTTCTTAAAGCAATCACGACAGTTATTTGATTTTAGTAGCTTTATCGTTATTATTTTCTGTGTGTGCTCACGCTAGTGTGTGTGAAGTTTATTGTGGCTTAATGTCCATACAATATTGTTAACAGAGATGCTTTGACAATTACTATTTTTAAAAAATTGGTTTGTCAATTCATCTTCTAAACCTAAGCTATTCGAAATCTTTAATTTTAAATCAACAAGCCAAAATCATTAGAAAGTGGAATATTGTCTATTTGAAACACATAAACGAAACATTTTCTGATAATTGACACTCTCAGTGGTTATAGATTTGAATAATTATTCCAAATTACATCTTATAATCAACTTCGAATAATCTCTAATATCTGGTAAATCTAAGTTTTCCAAAGCATTCATTTTCAACTCATTACACCGAAATCATTAGAAATAGGAATATTTCTTTTCTGAAGCAAATAAACGAAATCTTTTCTAATAACTAGCATTATCTTCAAATATATTAGTTATTTGTTGTTAATTATATCTAATGATCAGCTTCAAAAGTCACTTATAATTTGTAAACCTGAACTATTCCAAAGCATACATTTTCAACTCATTGCACAGAAATCATCAGAAATGGGGATTTTTTTCTCAAGCTGTAAGGAAGTTCAAATCTGTTGATGCTAAGCTTTATTATTATTTTCTTGGGGCTTTTTTAATTTGTCAAACTCGTTTAGAAAAATTACCAACATTTATCATAATCTGTTCCTAAATGTATAAACTTGGGCTATTCCAAAGCATCCATTTTCAACTCATTGCTTGAAATAATCAGAAACGGGGATATTTTTTTGAAGCTGTTAGAAGGTTAATCAGCTTCAAAAGCAGTTTATAACTTGTAAACTTGGGCTATTCCAAAGCATACATTTTCAACTCATTGCATAGAAATCATCAGAAACGAGGATACTCCCTTTCTGAAGCTGTTAGAAAGCTCAAATTTGTTGATGCTGAACTTTATTATTATTTTCTTGTGGCTTTTTTAATTTGTCAAACACATTTAGAAAAATTACCAACATTTATCATAATACGTTCCTAAATATGTCTAAAAATACTCGCACAACTTTCATTAATCTCCCATATTTTCCTAACTCTACCTTAACAGTCTGGCACACATATACCACATCAAACAGCAACAAAAATATCAGAAAAACACCCACAATTTTAGAATCATTATCATCACCAAAGAAAAAAAAAGACTTTCTTGAGCTAGGGGGGGATAGACAATGGGGTTATCGAATTGCCCCGACTTCACCTAAAGACGCTGCCGGGTCAGTTTGCCAGCAATTTTACGGTCCGTTGACAGAAAGATGCCGTTAACGTTACCGTAAATTTACGATCCAGACAGCCTTTGCTACAGAACGCTTATCTACAGTGTTGACACCATTTATTAGGGACCAACTGTTGGTACTTTTTTTATTTTCTACTTTTCTTTGATTGACTAAAACCTGTAAGTGTCGAACGTACTTCCTGTATTTTACAGTTTGAACTTCCAAATGAACTTTTAAGTACAGTTTTCAGTCCTCCGATTGAACACTTAAGGTGGGGATAAGTTTTTTTTTCTTTCTTTCAGATCTTATATTCCATCTCCTCCCTCCCCTCCATTTTTTTATCGTTGTTATTATTTCTTTCTTTCCATCGAAGTGAGCTATTATGTTAAAGCTCCATTATTCCCACAATAAAAGCGTGCGGAGAAAAAAAAAAAGTGCCTATATGGACCTGAGGTTCGATTGCTGGAAAAAAGTCTGGAAAATTGAAGGTTGGACGACTTTGCTTCTGATTTTATCATCGAAAATTACTGAAGTTTCGGAACAAATGCGTCATAAATGACGTAATCCTTTTTTTTTTAATAGATAACCACAAAAGGGTCAAAGATAGGATAGTGCCAGAAAAAAATCTTGTTTCTGACAATTGGATATGTGTTAGGAGTTCCGATTGTTTTGGTTAGGGTTAACTCTTCAAAGATCTTTTCAAAATGCAATTATGCGTCATTAAAATTGAAGATATGCTTTTCCTTAAGAAAAAAAATCGAGCCATTGTGTCAATACATAATTTAACAGGTTGTTACTCGAATCAAATGCAAATTATCTTCGGTGTTAAGTACACTCTGCGAATAATATTTTACTTGTTCTCGAATGGAATTACTTATTGTTCGGCTCTATTATATTCTTGTTTTAAGAATTTAGAACAGAAATTCTGGATATTCAATGCGAATATTTTCTTTTTTGTTGTTATTTATCGGTTTGAAAATTTTATAATCATATTTGTATGGACATACTTACTTTTTAATAAAATGGAATTTATTTAATGGAAATAAAATTGCATCTAGAGGTCATTATACGAAAATTATATCAGAATAAAGAAAATTTTAACTATAAAAATATATATTTATGTAAATTATCTATTGTCATAAGTGAAATGTACTATTATCGGGATTGCAAGTGTTAATTTTTGATAATTTTCTTTTAAAAGCGTAATATCAAACTTGTCCTACTTCACCAATAATTTACGCAATCAGATTAAGTTTACGAGTAATACAACATTTATTTATCCCCTTATGTAAATTTGATTACATTTATTAGACTACATCTCCTTGCTTAAAGTTAAAAATCATCCTTAAAAATATTGTGCACTAATTTTGATTTTAAAAATAGCTGAGCTTAAAATTAGCTACACCGTATAAATATTTTTAACTCCTTTTTAAAAGCAAAAAATATTTTATTAGAATAATGCAGCCAAATGTAATAAAATTTTCAAATTATCTTGCCTATAATTATAAATTTTCTTTTAAGAATAATTAGGGTAGAAAATTAACTTCACTGCAAATATATTTTTAACTGTTTTGTTAAACAAAAAAGAACTGGCTTGCTTTAGTAAAAAGATTCTGCAGTTCCAGTTGGAAAGCATCAAAATTACTATATGAAAAGATCTTGAAGAAGTGTGGACAAATACAGAAAGGACAATTATTTGTCATTGTATAAAATAGTTTTTGTAATCAGTTTCAAATATCTGTCTTGTATCATTTAATTTTATATTACAACAGATTATTGTAATTTATAAATAAAATTCTTCATAAAATACATATATAAGAAAGTTGAGTTGAATAAGTATTGCTCTCTCTTATTTAACTTCTTGGAATTTTATAATAAATCTTCCATTTCTTAAAGTTTTATATTTTCGAAATTTTATACCGATTTCAATTCTTGATTAATATCACAATCAATTTACAAGTATTTAGAATTTAATTGCCAGTATCGTTTTATTAGTTCGAATTTCAATTTAATAAAGAATAAATAAATTGTTCAAACGATACTCTTCTGAAAACAACTAGCAGCTGTTCTTACAGAATAAAAATCATTGGAGGAAAGGATTTCACCTGCCATTGAATATATCTCTATTTTTGAGTTAGAAAAAAGATTTTTTTAATAAAAATATTGCTAGTTTTAACTAGAATAAAACAACGATGAAAAGAACTCTATTCGATCATTATAAAAAAATTAAAACTTATATGGTTACTATTCTATTTTTCTTGGAAGTTTTTTACTTGCATCTTTAATTTTTAAGAATCATATTTTTACTGCAGTTTCTTACTTTTCAAATGAAGTAGTACATTTTTAAACATTTTTTAAAATCTTTTTTCATGTTCGCTACTACGCTACTTGGTATGAACAATAATAAAATTATTTGAATTGATACACAACATTTATATTTATCATCTTTATTTAAATAAATAAAAATCATTTGACTCTAAAGACTTTCGGAACATTGCCATATTTCCAATATTTTTTTTTCTTATTATTTATTTAGGAAATGACCAAAGAACTAAATTCACAAGAAATAGTAAAAATAAAAATTTATTCATACAAAGAGATAATTTTCAAATAAAGAAAGAAACGTTGTTGCATCAATAGGCTTAATTGAAGTGTGTGGTTGCAAAAAATTTTTTAGGTATCCGTTTTCCTTTGCAAACGTTATTTCAAAAGCAAACAATATTTATTGTTTTCTTTTTAGTAAAATAGATTTGAATATTCTTTATTCAGAGTATTTAAACTGTTGCTTTTGCAGAATTTTTTTCATTTACTGTCTAAAAGAATACAGTTATACAAATGCAAAATGAATAACTACTAAAATATTAAAAAAAAAGAGCTTCTTCCCCTAATTTTCTTCCTTCTGTGAAGTAATTCAAAAGGTATTCGTATCAAAAATGAAGTATCCCTTATAACTCAGAGTTTGAAACTCATTTCATTTTTCCTCTCAAAATCTAAATTTTTTAAAATTTTGCAGAAAAAGGCGCATTTTATATTTTACGAAAATGAGTTTCATGTTTCACGGAAAAGTAAATGAATAATGAAAAAAAGAACAAAAGAATAGTTCTAATTTTGTTTCAGTTTACTAAGGCAATGAAAAGGAATATTAAAAACAAAGAACTCGTTATCGTTGCCATATAATGGAAGGTAAAAAAAAAAAGGAAAAAAAGGAGAAGGAAATGAAAATTAAGTAGGAAAGAAAAATATTTTGTTGTTTTGAGTGGAGGAGTAGGTAAGGCAGAGTTTCCATTTCCGATCATTACTTCGAAGATTAATTTTCTTTTTTATAAATGGAAGTTTTAGAGATGAAGTTTAAAGATGATTATTATCCGTTTTTTAGCTTTTAATTATCGTCTGCAATACTCGAATTGTTTTTATGTGAACAAGAAAAGTTACCAAGAAGCATTCTCTAAATTATTTTTCCTCATATTGTAATTATTTTTCGGCATTTTTCTGAAACATTAAGACTCTGTTGCTAAGAATGTATCCAAAAGTTAATGGAACGAATTCATTTTGCTTTTCTTGTCAAATTCCTGTTCTTTCTTTTTCTTTTTTTTTATTTCTGCTTTTTGTACCCATTTTGTTTCTAACTCTGGCTTTTTAATTTAAATATTTGTAAGGTAGATATTTTATTTAATGAATTCCATTTGTTTTATTTATCTGGATTCTTGTGCGAAGTTTTTCAATTTTTTAAATATATCCTAACCTAGA
This sequence comes from Argiope trifasciata, assembly GCA_026543055.1. Taxonomy (NCBI): domain Eukaryota; kingdom Metazoa; phylum Arthropoda; class Arachnida; order Araneae; family Araneidae; genus Argiope; species Argiope trifasciata. The sequence continues at coordinate 45,025 of JAPMOQ010059436.1, read as the reverse complement.
AAAAGAAAAAGAATGGGAAAAATTATATTTTTTACTAGGTTATTCCACATTATTTCGGCAGGTTATTTCATTTAATTCTCAATAATTTAAAAATATAATTAAATATTTGCCGACAAAGTCAGATGTTGAAGAAATTGTTATATTTTATATAATTAAATGTTTTGAAAAGGAAAACGAATATCTAATTATCTTTATTTCTTTACGTTTAAGTACATATCTTTCTGGATATTTCCTTTAAGGGAAAAAAACTGATGAAATAAAAAATATAGTAAAGAAATCTCTATGAAGATTCTGTAATTTAGCGATAAATAATATTACACAGCATGTAAGTTTATTCAAAAATTAAATTAATTCAAGAGCGAATTTTCATGTTTTTTGCATGATAAACAATCAAAACTAAATAAATAGTTCTCATTTTTTATTTTTTATCGAATCTAAATAATTAATACCTTTGAATCTGAGCCATTTACTAAAAGTTTTAAAGTATTTAAATGTTTTTATTTCAAATAAATGTTTTTGAATGTTATTTATTTTTAAATATATAAAAATGGGTAAAAACCCCTTTTACTAAAAAGATTTATGGCTTTGCTCAATTCCTACTATTAGTTCACACTCTCCCTATATTTGTTTGTATAGCTTTTTCAAATTTTCAATCGTTAATAAAATACTTTTTTATTCATCCACTCCAGTTCAAATGCAACTTTTTAAACTTGTAGTGGATGACATTTGATTACAGTTTTTATCAAATGTTTAATTCCTTAAATTTAATTAACGTTTAACACTTCAAATGGAGTTTTTGCAGTTTGTAATGAAAATTGAAATCAGCAGGCAGTTGCTAAATCGGTAAAATGCAACGATTTCTGTATTTTCCGTGTGAAGGTGAAGAATGCGTGTTCAGTTCTTTCGAAAATCAATAATTATTAAATAAAAAGTAACTAGAATATAATTTTTATTGTTGACATAAGAAGGTATTGAATTAAAAAAGGTTTTGTATTACTTGTTTTCAATTTTTTTTTTTTCGAAACCAGCAAACGATATGTTGATTAAAACATTTCTTTAATGAATTGATATTTTTATTTTATAGTAAGAAGAATCTGGAATCAAAATTTCTTTGATTATACCTTTTTGCATTTGATAAATATATTTTCCGAAAGAAAGCTTTAAGTTTAATTATTTAAATTACTGCAATTTGAAAAGAAAGTATTTTTTTTTAAATTAGTATTATCATTTCATTTTTTCCTAATGCATTTAGTGACAGTCAACTGTCAAAATACGAATAAGATTAAATAATCACATTAAAAAATCTCATCAAATTGCGATACCATTTGAAAAATAGTGTATTCATATAAAAATACCACTTAAATAAAAAAAATTAAATTCTTAAATAAATAAAAATTTATTCATTTTTTAACATTAAAAGTAATAATGCATCATTTTTTAATTTCTTAATTTAAAAAATTTTATTTTTTAAACATGATTTAAACTTTTTGCAATATTAATATAAATCTGAGACATATTCTCAACAAATTATTGATCCTTTGGATACATAATACTTGTACCTCATAGTTCATTAACAATGAGGTTAAAAAAACGAAAGAAAATATTGAAAACCAATAGATAAATTTAAAATTTTGAATTAGGTTATTAAGAAATGATTAATGTTTAATTTTACGACCTACTGACACATCGCTTATTATTTGTACATAAATTATGCCTACTGTAATGAATTGAACCAATGTTTTATGATTTCAAAGGTTTCTTCTTTTCTGTCTAATCTACTAAAACATTTTTACACATATACACCAGATAATAATCGATATTAATAACTCAGAGAAAAATAAATAATCCCGAACTTGATTTTGTTAGAATATCTGCAGAATCTTCATAAAATTATTTATCTTCAGTGTTTCCGTGAAATGACCTGAATATGCCTTAATTCTCTCATGATTATCATGTTAGAGTTGCAATTGAAACTGAATTTCAGCTTATGAGAAGAATAAATATCAAATGGGAATATATAGAAGAAGCATGTTTAAAACTTACAGGCAATAGATAATGGTGGCTGAATTATTTCTTTACTATATTTTGAGAAAATTTAGTCATGCAAAGAAAAAAACTAATGTATATTAAAATCACGTAAGATTAAAAAAAAAATAGTTTTTCTCTTAGCTTTCTTTAGCTTAAAATATACAACAAAGTAAAAGAATTAAACAAAATTATCCTGGAAATACTGCAAAATTACTAGATTTCATGTAAATAACTATTCTTTCTCTGCCAATTACCGACTATACAACACCGTCACGCCAACATTAGTGTATAGGTTAGTGGCAACGGTATGATTGAATTAATTTTAATAAGTACATTAAGACGCCATAAGCATGCTCACTACTTCGTTTTTCGGAAGCGATTTAAAATTGCCATTTTACTTTTGATTCGAATATTGCGTGACGGCCAGCAAGCATCTTCGAATTTTATTTTTTTTAAGTTGTTAGTTCCGACCAGTTATTAAAAGTTACTTACTACCCTCAATTCCTCCTCAAATCACGAATAATAGCAGATAATGACACCGCAAAATGTGCTATTTCATTATCGCATCCGTCCTCCAAGAAAAACGAGTTAGGGAAAAGAGATATCTCAATTTGTTTTTGAAAATTCTTTCACCAAACGATAAGTTGAGCAAAGCGAATGAGCGAGAGAGAGGGGAAAAAAATGGCGGGAAAAAAAAGCACCTCGTCATATTTAATGCAGAATGTTTGCATAATTTCACCATTACTCAATCCTGAAGTTGATTATAGACGCGAAATTTTCGCTTCAATAAAGAGCTTCACGTTAGGTTTTATTTTGTTGAATTTTTATTATTTCGCTTCAGTTAATCACGGCGTAACGAGTAACGAGTTTCTCAAAAGAGAAACTTCTTTCGAATAAATCTTTTTATTCTTGTTCGTATTCTTTTTTTTTTTTTTCATTCAATTCTAACGTTTCTCGGACTTCAATTTATATAGATTTATTCACACTTTTTGTTATTTTCACTCGGAATCGGGAGATAATTAGAAATTAGAATTATTTACATGTCTGATTAAGATAGACGTTGATGTTAATTTTGTTCGGCAAACCTAGATATAGTTTCTTTATCTTGCTTAATTCGTTGCGCTGACGTCATGTTACTATGGTAACCAATCAGAACAGGAGTGCTTGATTTGACACTCGATAATACTGGAAAAAAATTGAATTGTTCGATTCCAAAGCAATTAAACGCACACTTGAGCCCATTTCTTATTATTTCTGGATGAAAAGAAATAAAATTGAACTAATTTTTTTCCTGTTCATAATGAGTTTGAATTTCAGGAATTATTAAACAAAATTGTAACTGCTACTTCATGTGATATTCATTTCTATTAAAACGTTTCCAATTTCTGGGAAAAGAGGTTTTTTTTTTAAATTAGGTAGTTAATATTTAAACACCATTCCATTTATTCTAAAATAGTTAACGCTTTGTCAGTTTTAATGAGAAAAGTTAGGCAATTGCTTTTTTGGTTTTTCTAATTATGAATTCATTATTTATGATTTGAAAAATGGATAGAAAATTATATTTTAGGCCGAACATTATTCAAGTTAAAAAAGCCAATATCTAGACTTTTTTGTGCATGTGTTATAGACCAATAATCATCATTTTAAGCTTTAGGAATATTTCGTTAATTTCTGTTCACATTCTTTTACACAAAGTACGATTTAATTTATTTAATTTTGTCAATGCTTAGATTCTTTATGTAAATAAAACTGAAAAGTCTAAATTTTTAAGGATGTAATTCCACTTCCTTTATAAGCATTATTTCAAAATTTACACACAATTATTATTATGCAACATATGAAAGAAATTTTTTAAAAGTATAGTGATAATTAAATAAATAGGTGGTTGTTTTCTATAGCTGAAAACTATGTTTCAATTTTACATATCCAATATTCTGTTTAAAAAAGACCAATATGGCTGCCCTCAAGGCTTCTTCTTTTCAAAATTTACACACAATTATTATGGAGCATATAAAAGAAATTTTTAATAAGTTTAGGGACAGTTAAATAAATAGTTGGTTGTTTTCTATAACTGAGAACTATGTTTACATTTCACATTTCCAATATTCTGTTTTAAAAAAAAAACAATATGGCTGCCAGCAAAGCTTCTTTTGTCAACAAACGTTAAAATAATCAAAACACGGTAAAGAGCAATATTTAAATAAGACTGTAGTGAAGAAAGATTCAAAGTGTTGGGCAGATGAAAACACTGACTTTTGGAAATCATATTATATTCAGACTTCTGCTAGATTTCTTATCACAAGACACACAAAACATCAAATTACACACAAAGGCTTAACTTGAAAGAATGAAATATCATATAGTTTCAAATCGGCTAGCGAACTATCACAGAATAATAATGTCCTATTTTTTAACTCAAAGGCATCATGGGAACTATATTAATACTGCATCTCAAAATGCCATCTATGGGCAAGTATGGAGAATAGACTCTAGATAGATTTACTGCTGGTTACAAGATTCTATTTCGTTAATTAATATTATTAATATCTTTTGAACTCGGAAATAATGTTGAGGTTTTCTGTTGTTTAAAAAATAAATATTTCGTTTCTTTTTTTTTTATCCATTGATGTCTATTTAAATTTAGAGTACGAAATATTCACTTTCATATACTATTCTGCCAACACATATTTCATTCGATAATTACTACATTTCATTTAATTGTGTATCTTTCTTTCAAAATTAGTAATAACATAAAAAAATAATTAATATTCTGCTATTTTTAAAATCTTGAGAAAAGTTAATTCTTTTTAATCATAAAACCGTTTCGAATTTTTTTTTTTTTTTTTTTGACAAACTAAGCATTTTTAAATGCTTGCTATCGTAGATATTTAGATTTTTATTATAAATAAAATTACAAGCAATGGAAAGATTTTGTTTTTATTAATTAATTCATTATTAATAATTTGTTTAAATGAATTTTTAACTATAGCATCAGAAAATTTTAAACTTTAGAATGCATATTTATAATGTAATAAATGCTTAGAATTTTGATCACAAATATTTGCTCAGCATACTGAATTATAAAATATAAAAATGATTTCAAGGAAAGTTTTATGAAAAATTAGCTACATAATTAATAATTATAGATATTTTAGCGATTTAAAGTAAATTCTTCCTAGAAGAACATAAATATCTAAAAATTAGGTTAAATATTGTAATTTTATCATAAAAAAGTTCGATATCCTTACTTTCATATTTTAACTTATTTTTAAAAAATCACATTCAATGGTACAATACGTTCATATACAGTGGCTCAAACAATTGAGAGTACACTTTACATTTACTTGATAAATCCAACTTCCATCATAAATAACATATCACTAAGAAATGTAAATTTATTTTTATTTTTATGCATAACAAATGCTTTAATTTAAATTAAAAAGAAACGAAAATTAACGAAAAATCGACACAATCGAAAGACGCCAGAAGCATTTAAATTAACATAACAGATTTTTACCTCATAAAATTGAAAATATAGAGGGTGGATGTTTGCACATTTTTTAGTCGGTTTTGATGGAATTTATTTATCAAAAAATTACATTCATATTTTGTGTTTTAAATGTACAATTTGATAGCTCTTTTTTTGATTATGATTCTATATCGTAATTTTTATGATTAGGCTTTTTATTAGGCTTTAAGAGCGTTTTCGAATTACTGATTAATAAAAAAAAAATGACTCCTTAATGAGAAACAAGTATTTATAAAATAAATTCGTATTAAGATTACCAGCGGGTGACCGAGTCACGACCATCGTAAACAAGGCCTCACAACTCCCAACGCGTTCAGCCCGTGACGTCACGATTGAAGACGGATTGTCTAGAAAATTCTAAACGCAAGTTGTATGATAGAGTGCGGTAAGTTCACGGTGGCTGTAGTCGTGAAGTGCGGTGAGTGTGTTATTGGTTATGTTTGAAAGTGTTCTGAGCCTTTTTTTTTTCATATTAATTTTAATTTATCGTAATAAAGATGCCTAGTACGTGCTGCGTTCCTAATTGTAAAAGTAATTACTCAAAAAACAGCCCCAATGTTCCTGTATTTTCGTTTCCAAGCGATGAAGACAGTAGAAGAGCATGGATCTCTGCAATAAAGCGAGATAATTTCGTGCCAACTAAATATAGTAGGGTAAGTTTGATTTTTTAATACAGTTTTTAATTAATTCCTTTGAACTGGAAACATTTAAAATTAAATATAACTTTCATTTATCTTTGTGTTTTGCTCTAGATTTAGTTACTTATGCTTCCAATAACTATAATATTGTTTGTTTTAGCTAAATAAAAATTTTCTTTGTTTTATGTTACTTATGATAGTCCTTTTTTAATATTTATTCTTAATATTTAAAAGTCTTCGTATTGATATCTTTTTTTTTATTATACTTCATATATATTTTAAAAAATCTGATTTAGGCCTAATTTTTGTGTCTTTTATGTAGGTCTGTGCTAAACATTTTGAACAAAATCAGTTTTTAACTGTTAGGGAAGCATTCAATTCTAATACAGGAGAACTTATTCAAGTACCACTGGAGTAAATGTTTCAGAAATTTTTAATAATTATCACCAAAATTTTAAGCACTTAAGTGATATATTGTTATTATGGTCATCATAAAAAAAGGTTTAAAATCATCTAATGAATGAAAAAACAATTTTTAATTATATATATCACGACTATAAAGTGATTAAATTTATATGTTCCTCTAAAATATTATGTAAAAAAGTTAAAAATAGCTGTAAAAACAATATGAATTGCATGCTCATATAGGCTTAGAAAATGTAGGTTTTTTTGTTTTGTTTATAAATCATCAGATTTTATGTAAAGCAATTAATATTTATTATTTTTAAATATCATTAGTTATATGCAATTTTTAATTATAAATGCATGCAACATTTATAAAAGGTCTGAAATTTTTTAGAAACAATGAAATGCTACTGTTTATTTGAGGCAAATTTCACACATATACAACCTATGTTGTTAACTTTCAGTTTATACATTAAGATAGCATCTATTCTGTTTTTGATTTTAAATTTTAATAAGTTGCTGATTTCTTTAAATATTAAAAACTTAACTTTTTTTCTAGGCTTGTACCTGGTGCTGTACCTTCAATTTTCCCCAATTTGCCTTCATACTTTTCCTCAAAATCTAAAGCAATAAGAGAAACTCCAATGGATAGGGCAACGCGTAAAGAAATGGAAAACTTAAAAAATGCATTAAATAGCAGTCTTCAAGACATAGCAGAAAAAATTTCAACTTCATTTTGTATTTCAACTTTGTTTAATATTATAATTATTTTCATTTGTCTGTGTTAAATGTATAATAAAATTTGAAAACAAAATGTATTTTATTATTGTCTCTGAAAATAAAATTTTATGATTCTCAAAGTGTGATTTTTGCTCATTTATGTATTCTTTTACTATTTTTCCAGATTGAATTGAAATTTATTATAAATGCAATGAAATGCAAAACCAGATATAATAAAAGCTAGTTTATTAAAGTATATGAATTATATTAAGTGAATGTAACTTTTAATGTGAAAAAATAAAAACTTATAGTAATACTTTTTGATCAATAGAATTATTTGGTGTAAAAGTTAAATTTTATATTAAATACATTAATATTACATTTGAAAGTTCATAAGTAATTTGGAAAGTAAATAATTTTGTTAATTTATTTAAAATACTTTTATTATCTGCCACTGCAAAAAAAAAAAAAAATCAAAAGCTTTAAGTCTTAATGATTGATTTAATTTTGAACTTTAAAAAAACAGAGGATATATATAATTAAATAGAGATTATCTTTTTTAAAAAGAAAAAAGATAAAATAATTTTTAATTAAAAAAAAATTCTGTTAAAACTGGAAAATTAACAAAAATACCCCAATGTATTTATCTTACAAATTTACATTGTGATTTAAATCTTAAAAAATTTGAAAGCTTCATTCATTCACTCAGGGAAGAAATAAGTCATCTTGAATTTTATGCAAGATAAATGTCTTATAAGAGATAGTAATTTTTTTAATGAATTTAAAACATGAGGAAGAAGAAACCGAGATTCCGCTCACGGTAGTCAACCGTCTTCTTCATGTGACGTCACAAACAAGCTGTGAGGCCTTGTTTACGATGGTCGTGACCGAGTTCCGCTCGGAGAAAACAGGTATCGAAGCTAACTCGAAGATTTAAATTTTCAATTGGGATTTATCAAAACAATACATGCCATAAGAAAATTTGTGAAACCATTGGTGAAAAGATAACCGGTTAAAGTGCACCATTGTAAACTATTCTAAACAAAGTTAGAGTTTGGAAAGGGAACTATTCTATACAAAGGTAAAGTAAAGGTAAAGATTGAAGTGTGTTGAAGTTCAATATTTTTGACAAATTTATTTAGAAAAACCAAACATATATACATACATAAGAAACATATTATAAACCTATAACAGCATAAACATAAAAATTTATTAGTTCGCCATATTGGCTATAGATGGCAGCACGTTACCGCTTGAAAATTTAAGTAGCCATTATGGCGAACTAATAAAGTTTGAAAATATCCTATCTGTAACTCCGAACTGCTCGACCATAGCGCTTCAAAACCGGCGCCAATCGATTCCTCGTGGCCAAAAACCCCAGACCCCCAAGTTTACCGGAGTTTATTAATTCTGGGGCGATTTTCGACTTGGCAACCATTCCTCGTATTATAGTATTAGATTTTAAACAGGAAACTCTTATCGTGGAATCGATGATGATTGATGGATTGAGTGAAACAAGTGCATAAGAAAAAGGAAAAGCATTCTGAGTCATGTCGCAAAGAGGAAAATTTTGTAAGAAATCAAGATTGATCCAAAAGTGAGCGCAGTCAAAGTTTCTGTAGAAACTTCTCAAATCACAGCTACAAGTGAAAGAACCAAACCTGTGCAAAATGTAATTAGACAAGCTTTATAAAAAAGTTTTCTTAGAAATAAACCCTTCACGAGTAGGTAATGCGTAATTTATATTTTTAAAAACGTTTTAAATATTTGTATTCACCGTGAAATATCTCAAGCAGATTCTGAGGTGAAAATTGCGCAATTTAGGCGTATTTTAAGTAAAAACATCATTTCCAGTGGTTTGGTGACTTGGCGAGATTTCGCTAGAAAATAGATCTGGAAATTTTCATCACTAAATCTAAAACCATTATTAAGCAAGATAGCCTAGAACCTCCCAGAACCTTGGTGAAAGTTCAGGATTTTCGCGCCAAGTCGTGTATATATACTACCGCTTCATATTAGAGACATCTGTTTAGGAAGTTTTTTCCTTTTGTATAAACTGAATTGGAGATGCTTTGTTGTGACTCGTAACAGCTGTAATTTCCTGCATCTTCTAAGGATTTGTACGAAGATCGGTGCAATATTAAAAGTCGGATTTATCAAGGAAAAGTAAAGTGTACTTGCTCTCATTTGTTTGAGCCACTGTACGACATTCAAGAGGTTAAAATTTTTCTTTGTTGGTTTTACAATGAGGTTCTAATAGGGATTTCTTTGGCACGCGTAGACTTGGGAAAGGGAAATTTATATATCTTTAAAAGAATGTTGTAAGCATTAAGAATTCCTTCGCTCACACCATTAGAACATGCTGAAGTTAACAGCGTTACAGAGGGCGCATATACACTGAAGTGACAAAAGTCATGGGATGACTGTTAATATCGTGTCGGTCCTATTTTGCCCGGCAAAGTGCAACAACTCGACGTGTCATGGAGTCCACAAGTCGTTGGAAGTCCTCAGCAGGAATATTGAGCCATGCTGTCTGTATAGACGTCCATAAATGTGAAAGTGTGGATGGTGCAGGAGTTTGGGCACGAACGGACCTGTCGATGATGTCCCATAAATGCTCGATGGGATGCATATCGGGCGATCTAGGTGACCAGATCATGCGCTGGAATTGTCCGGAATGTTCTTCAAACCAATCGCGAACAGTTATGGCCCGGTGACATGGCGCATTGTCATCCATAAAAATCCCATCGTTGTGTGGGTACGTGAAGTCCATGAATGGCTGCAAGTGATCTGCAAGCAGCTGAACGTAACCATTTCCAGTCAATGATCGGTTCAGTTGCACCAGAGGACCGAGTCCATGCCATGTAAAAGCTGTCCACACCATTATGCAGCCACCACCAGCTTGAACAGTGCCTTGCTGACAGTTTGGGTCCATGGCTTCGTGGGGTCTGCGCCACACTCGAACTCTACCATCAGCTCGTAACAACTGAAATCGTGACTCATCTGACCACGCCACGGTTTTCCACTGGTCTAGGGACCAGTCGATATGCTCACGAGCCCAGGAGAGTCGCTGCAGGCGATGTCGTGCTGTCAGTAAAGGCACTCGAGTCGGTCTTCTGCTGTCATAGCCCAAGGAAGACAAATTTCGCCGCACAGTCCTATCGGACACGTCCCTCGTACGTCCCACATTGATTCCTGCAGTTATTTGACGAAGTGTTGCGTGTCTATTAACATTGACCATTCTACACAGACGTCGGCGGTCTCGGTCGTTAAGTGCAGGTGGTCGCCCACTGCGCTGTCCATGATGGGATGTGATGCCTGAAATTTCATACTCTCGGCACGCTCTTGATACTGTGGATCTCGGAATGTTGAATTCCCTAACGATATCCACAATGGAATGACCCATGCGTCTAGCTCCAACTAACATTCCACGTTCAACGTCTGTTAATTCTCGTCGTGCCGCCATAAATCACGAAAAACCTGTTCACATGAATAACTTGAACACAAATGAAAGCTCTGGAAAACGAACTGCACAAAAGGCTTAAATGCGGAACGACTCTGTTTTCAATGCTCATACTTAAAAAAAAAAAGATTTCAGTAAAAAAAAGAGCTATATTAATTGCAGTTTAATCATTTTCATTTTAGTTTAAAGTTGAAATTTTACGAGGGTTGACAAAAAATAAGAGAGATACATAGTTCATTACGGTTTAAGGCTTTTATAATAGTATGAGTGACTTATATGATGTTCAAGACTTTCAGCGTAAAAGTTTTTTGATGGAAGAACTTTAAGAGGCAATGTGCATAAAATATCTAATTGAAAATTTTAACAAGTATTATGATTAGCAAGCAGGCTAATCATAATATTCGTTAAAATTGCCAAATATATAATGCCAAAGGCGGCTAGTATATATATATATTTAGTATATTTTATATATATAAATTTTGCTTTGAAATATGCAACACAGCGAATTTTTAGTGCAAAGTCTTGATAATTATTAAATTTGTTAATTGATTGTTTGATTAATTAAAAACCAGATTCCTTCGTTAATGGGCAATATAAGGCAAGTGAATTACATAACAGCTTTAAAGATTTTTTTTGAATAAACTTATTTTAAAATAATCGAAATATGAGATATTCAGTAAGTAAAATATTGATTTTCAATAATTTCTCTTTAATTTGAAAATAATTCTGAAAAATTTTAAATTAACACATATTTGAAACTTGATTATCGCTTTGAAATCGTGGGTAGAGGTTGAAATTCAGGGTTAAAAGTAACCTTTCTTATCTTCCCTGTCACAAATAAAAAGTCTGATCACTAATAATTTTTATGTTTTTTTTTTTTTACCATTCTTAAAAAATTATTATTAACACAAAAATCGTATTTGTGAGAGTTTAAAAATTCGTTTGGTACATTCTGTAATTTCTTAAAGAGCAACTAGATATAATTTTTTTCAGCTGTTATTTCAACTTTAATTAAAAAGCAAAGCTGCAGACGATTTTGGGATTTATAAATATTTCATAGAAAAGTTTTGGTTGCTTTAAAAATAATAAAAGATATGTTTATTTACCTACGTATTTCTGTTAAATATTAATGTTAAAGTGTCAGCTTTCTGTTAAATATTAATGTTAAATAATGTATTTTGCTTTTCTCACGTATATCGTTTATACCAAATGGCTGTCAACCACTGATATAATGCCTGATAATTTTGTTCTGTTATAAATGTTTGTTACTCTATAAGTACTTCAAATGGTGCTCATGTAAAATTTCTAAACAAGTTTAATGAAATTTTTGGAAGAATTAATTAAATATTTAATTTTTCATAACTGAACAACACGAAAACAATTTCATTTCATTCCAAACAAAGCTGGGTAATTAGCCAAGTATATAATAAACAAAAACGTAATTAATATTTCAACGGACTTCTGTGAAAATTTTCAGAAAGAATGTTTTAATTAAAATCATGTCTCTACTATTAAAAAAAACAGTGAATGTGTGTGTTTATCTGTTGGTGCTGATCGTAATCTTTGATTTAATATCTACAAAATTTGCATAAAATATAAGATGAGAGAGAGAGAGGAAAGTAAAATTTGTAATTGAAAGCGTCCTTTTAAAATTTTAAATATAATTTTAATAAATTATTTTAGTTTTTTCCTTAATTAAAAAAAATTGCGTTTATTGATTATAATTTCCGAAATTATCACACTTAAATTTTTTTTATGTTACTTCAAAAGTGATCTCAATTTATTGGCATCCAATATCCAGCTAATTTCGATGAATTTCGAAAAATATTTTCTTGATAAATTTGAGGCAGTATTTTTGAATTACTGAAATAAAATCCGAGCCGTATTCATCGTTTATAGGATATATATCTTCTAATGAAAAAAATGGAGCAAAAAAGAATGTTATTTTTTCATATTCCTTAGAGATAATAAAATGATTTTTTCTTCTCTATTTACTTCATGGACAGGTGTCCTTTAAGATGTAAGATAGAGTATGTATTTTTGGAATTAAAGGAGGGACTTTTTTTCGAATTTTTTATTATAATTTAATTAATTAAAAGGCAAGCTAAATTTCGTCATTTAGCGGTTTTATCTTCGGAAAAAGTATTGTAACATAATAATGATTTGTACATTCGATTTGAAATTCTAAAAGTTATCTTTTCATTTTCGTTGCATATTTTTTCTGTCCTTAAGTAATTTTTCAAAATATTTTAATCGGATTTTACTTTATATTTAATTTCTGAAATACTGAAATCCTTTTTAAGGTTGGTACTAATTTTCAACCAGGTAATTTCAGTATAGTATACGCTTTTAACAAATCTTTTGGAATTTTGTAGCTTTATTTTAAAGTTCAGTTTTATTTTGATTGAGGCAACATTCATCCGTTTTAAAATATTGCGGAATTTTTTTTGTGATATAATCAAATATGAAAAAATACAGACAGAAAATTAAGAAGTTGCATAACACAATAGATACAGCAGAAGAAGGTTGTTCTAAAAGGAATTATGTGTCTATTTTGGAAAATTGGAATTTAAAAATATTTTGTTGCGAAGTCACTAAGACAAGTTAAAGTAAATTTTAATTGAAATGTTTTGCAGCGAGTAATTCTATTTGAGTAACCAGTCGTCAAAGACGATTACTTAGGAAAATAGACCTATAAAGTGAATGATTAAAGTTTGTTTTCTTGATCGATTGGTTTTAATCTAGATAAGAATTTGAATGAATAAGAACAATTTTTTGAATGAGAAAAAAGAAAAGTAACTATGATTCACAATGTACAGTAAAATATTAGATTTGGTGGCCAATTAACGTCTTGAGACTTCATTTAATGAGGAATATTCCTGCACATAATAAAAACTGAAGGGGTCAAAGACAACTAAAATTATGCTATTTAAATATCTATATTAATCTCAAGTTAAAATTTTTAAAAAAATTTATTGTAATTTAAAATTTTTTCGCAATTTCAAATTACATATCCAGTTAAAATTAAATACGTTCAGTACTCCTAGTAATCATACTTATATACTGAAAGATACCTACATTATTTTATCTATATTTCTTTTATTCTCAAAGCTTCTTTTTTACACCTAGTAGAAGGAAAAGTATACTTTTTTTAAAAAAAATTACATTCATTGTTATTCTCAAACGCATGTCTAAGTCAAAAGTAAGTAAGTTTTTAATGTATATCTAAGTAAAAAGTATGCTAATTTTTTTAATGTATAAACTTGGATGACATACAGTATAATAAAATTTGAAAATATAGATAAATTTTATTTGATTTCTTAAAATATCAAAGAAAATCGAATATATGATGAGGAAAGTACTTTCTGTTAATGAATTTTGTCACCAAAAGTTGGTACAGATCTGCATATCTAGCTCTTTAGAGTGTTGAGTGATAGAAAATATGCATTGAAAAACAAAAATAATTAATTCAACTCGGACAAATTTTAGGCACTTTTTTTAAGAATAACAATATTTTCTCTAACTATATTTTCCTTTAAAGAAACCCAAAACTTGAATCTAATCTACATATGTTCTAATCTACTTTCTTACTATTTTTTATAATATAGCCTTTATAATTTCTCCATTTAAAAAAAAAATTTCGGAATCATATTGAAGTCTAAACAATCAAGAAAAAAAAACTCAGATAATAAATTAAAGATTTTATTTATCCTAATGTTCATACAAATCACCAAACGACATTTGACATCGAACTGTTTTATTTCTCTTAACTGAAAATACAGTTCGCTTAAAACTATATCTTCGCTTAAAACAAGCTAAAAAAATCCAGATTTAATCAATGAAATATCCACATTTATGTTATTTTTAAACTCTCCACATTTAAAGTTTTTAAAAAATGTTATTTTGGAATCGTGTTGAAGTCTCCATAATGAATAAACAAACCCCAGAAAACTAATTAAGTATTTTTATCTCTCCTAGATTTGGTACAAATAGTCAAATGGCATTTGACATCTAGTTGCTTTTCTCCTAAGCGGAAATATAATTTCAAAAGAACTAGAACATTTTCGCTATAAAAAATTAAAAATTCAAATCAAACGAAATGTATTATTTTTTGTACTATTCTTTAACGCCTTTTCGTTGCATTTTCTCCCAGTATTTTTCTTTTTTTTATTTAGCAATCACATTGAAGTCTTCACAATCAATAAACAAAACACATATAATAAATTAATGAATTTTTATCTCTTCTGGTGTTCTTATAAACACCAAACGATATTGTTTCTCTTAAGCGAAAATATATTTCGCTTGAAATAACGTTTTGGCTTTAAAAAAACCCAAAAACTAAAATCTAAACAACAAAATATATTATTTTTTACATTATTTTTAACTCTTTTTCTTTGTGAGTTTTCTTTGTTTTATTAAAATTCTTATTTCAGAGTCATATTGAAGTCTCCACAATCAATAAACAAACCATATATAATAAGTTAAAGATTTTTATCTGTTCTGGTGTTCTTACAAATAGCCAAATGATTTCAAGTCGTTTTTAAGCGAAAATATAGTTCGCTTATAACTATATTTTCGCTTAAAGGAAACTAAAAAACTCAGATCTAATCAACAAAATGTATTGTTCTTTATACTACTTTAAATGCTTTTTCTTGAAATTTTCTACTTTTTTTTTTCTTTTCTGAATCATATTGAAGTTCCCACAGTCAATAAATAAAACTGAGATAATAAATTAAAGATTTTTATCTTTTTTGGTGTTCGTACAAATCGCCAAACGACATTTGACATGGAGTCAGACAATTTTTTTCTTTAACTTTCCAGAAGACGAAAAGAAAAAAATGACTTGCATATCAAAAGAATAATAGCACAAATATCGGTACATTGGAATAAAAAAATAGACAGCGATGGCTTGGAATTGGATAAAGATATTTGCTTTATTGATTCCTTCTGTATTATTCATGGAAAACCGAATACATTTGTTCACCCTTTATGGCGTTTGCAGTGCCGTTTGTTATTCTTCTTTTGAAGAGGCTTATATCGATTGCACTTATGATGAATCAATATTGTTTCCTTTCCGAATGATGATATTGCTAATAATATTTTGTGGAATCGTACCGCTTTACTCTCTTGTCTCTTATGTCGTTTAACGTGCAATCATGGCTGGTAGTGCTTTGTATGATTAATTAAGTGTTATTGGGTCAGTTATTTATTATTGGGTTATTCTTTGTAAAAGGAATTGGAATATGTCTTTGTTAAATAGTAAACAGTACACCTTTGATATGGTTTTGTATTTCTGTTTTACCAATATTGATTCCATTAAAATGAATGAGTGCTTTCTTTTAGTGTTTTTTTTAATCTCACACAAGTATTGCAAGAATTGTTCATAATATTTTTTTATCCATACATATACTTATTATTATATATCCATACTCATACTTATTAATATATATATTTGTTATTATACTTAGTATACTTACACTACATATTTATTAAACTTATACTATCACGTGTATTCTTTAATATTAAATTTAATACTTGGCAATCATACACTTCATTTTTATGCACTTTTGATTAATTTCATGTATTTCATAATTTTGGAGAAGGAAATTCGTAATCATTCTTCCACTCATTTCCTGAATGTTCTTGTACTGAATTTTTGATTTTTTTAAATCCCAAAACTTGTTTGATATCAAATTAAATGTTCTCATACCTTAATTGTTAGCTAATCGCCAAATTAAACTGAGTTTTGGTTGCATTTGAGTGGCGCCATTTGATAGGAATGCATTAAAAACAAAAGATTCCAGAAATATGTAATAATGAATAGTAAATTAAAGATCAACTAAGCAAGGATTAAAATTTTTAGAAAAATCTACTTTTACATACGGTCAAGATGTCGTATGAAAACTTTTTTATTCGGCTTATTTATTTATTCCCTGCAAATATCTGCTATAAAAATATTATTCTGTAATTAATTGCAGAATTTGTCATTTCTAATTGGAGGGTTTATCGAGAGAAAATGGCTGCTTTTGCATTCTGGAAATGTGCTTGAAAAAAGTAAGTAGAAATATTATATTATTTGAAAGGCACTTTTTATATTTGTACTGACCCAAGAAAGTTCATTATATATGTTTGTACTGTAGCTTTAATTTTTTTCTTTTTGTTATCCGAAGAAAGTTTCTATTTCCAGCTGGCAACGATTCATTTCCTGATGTAATTTACGTTCATAAAATTTTCTTGGGGAAGAGGATTTCTGTATTCTTTTTTATTCTGTAGTTTTTTAGTTAGAATATTTCGTAAAGAATATTTTATTTAAATTGAAATGTTTTCGTTGCTTCATTCGTTGACTTAGTCTTAGTGTCCACAGGTGTTTTGTTGGGTTCGTTGGGTGAAAATTCATTCCAATGAAAATCCGATGGGTGCTTGATGAAAAATTCAACAAATTCAGAAAAAAGATGTACAGCATCATTATTCATTTGAATAATGATGCTGTACTTTACACAAAAAATAATTACTTTTAATCTGATAAGAATTCAGTGTGTTATATTTTAACAGACTATAATTACCAGTTGATTAATTCATTTTACTCAAATTTTCTTTTCGTATTGTTATGGATCATCTGTTAGTATATCTGATTAAAAATAGAATGCAAGTAATTATAGTATTTATATTGATGAATTTTGATACATATCAAACCCTAAAAGTGAAAAAGAATGAAAATAAAAAATATTTTTAATACCATACTAATATTACCGTATCAAAAAAATTGGAAATGAATCTTTAATTAAAATTATAGATGTCAAAACAAAATTGTGAAATGGTGAGATATCGACATAAAGTGATTAAGTATTCTATTTTATTTAAGAAAATTTTTATTATCCCTTCAACATTTTACGTCTTTTCATTGACTTTTAAACTTTTTATAAAAAGAATATTTTTTCTGCTTTTTGAAATATTATTTATACATGCTTATATACATAATGATAGGATAAATATTATTTTTATTTATTAATCTTCTTCTTTCCCATTTATTAACTTTTTCATACTATTCCTTTATAGATTATTTTTATGTCCCTCACAACTGTTTCCAGACTATGCCAGGTGGGATAAAATTGGGCCATATTTCCAATCCAAGTGGATGCAACAGTTGGTGCAATCAAACTTGATACAGCAATTTTGGTGTTCGGCATGATGCCTTGCCCACGTAACAACAGAACAAGGGGAGCAGTAGCTTCTCAGGATAAAGACCCCTCAGCAACCAAGGGCAGAAGTTTGACTTCTAGCTCATATGTGGGTGACACTTATACACTCGCCTACGCAATCCCTTTTTACAAGGGGGGATGCATATCTCACAGATCGAACACAAGGGAAAAAACATAATGCCTTAACCAGGACTCGAGCTCCGGAACCCAGATCAAGGGGAAGAGGATGCTAGCCTCAAAGGTTGTAGAACGATAATATTTTAATAGCGTCTAAACTTTTAAAATATTTTAAATTTGAACAAATTTTATAATGGTACATTTAAATTTTTTAAATATTTTAGTTGTCCTAAGTAGTTTATAACATCGTTATAATTTTCGTTAGATATGGCATTTTTATAACAACCGAATAGCCCTATTGCTGTTGCTTATCCCTTTCGGATTGAAACCATATCAAACTAAATATACTTAAAAGTAATATTAATATAAAATGATGTTTTATATCGAGCTTCAATGCAAAAATGTTTATAAACGCAAAAAAGAAGTTTGAAGAATAATATCATAAATTGTTTGTTCCATATACAAGAACGAATGGCTATTAAGAACGCGACGACTAACAACCATTCTATTTACCCTTGCCAGGTGTAAATAATGGCACGTTTATCATCATGTGACGAGACGGGGGAAAAAAACTGGTCACTCATTGTTCTTCCGAACACAATTTCGCTCAAATTCCTGTTGCCAGATAGTGGGAGAGAAGTAGTTTCGGAAGTCGTCTGCGTGTCGCCAAGTGCCTTTGACAGACGAGTACGACTTCCCGCAATGTTTTCTATTCATTGAGAGACTGTTTTCCCCACATTTCTCCCATCGTGGTCCGTCGTGAATTCTTTTTTTTCTTTTTCGGTATCCTATCCTTCTTTTCTAGCACATCCTTCTCCATTTTCTCTGATTTCCTATTGATGAAAAGGAATTCCGCTATGGTTAGAAGAATTCAATTTTTTCCCCTCTTCTTTTCTCTTTTTTGTTCTTTTTATTATTATTTTCCGTTTTCTACTTCTCTTTTTTTAAATGGCAACAGTCAATACATAACGAAACGGCACAAACAAGTAGTGGAATTTTTTTTGTTGAACTTTTATCTTTCTCTGCCTTTTTTTTTTATTTATTTTGCTTATTTTTATTTTATATGCCTGCCCCTTCTTCTTTTTATTATTATTTTTTAAGTGTCCTGATTTTTCCATAGGGTTTGAAGTGCCTTTACTTCATACCAAAAATAAAGAATGTCTGTGTCAAAAATAAAGAATGGTAGAATGAAAAAATTTTAAAGAAGAAAAAAAAAAATGAAATATGAAATAATTATTTTGAAAGCGGAGTAAACTCTTTGTATGAAAGTTCGATGAAATTTTTTTTAACCTTTCGTTCTTTTATATTGAAAAATGTTTTCAAAATAGTATATATTTTCGAATTTTTTTTATCCTACTCTAGACACGAAAATTCAATGACGAATGCTTTTGTATTTAATTGATATTTAAGCACCAGATTCCTTCAAAAGCAGAGGTTTCAGCGTTAAGCAATTTTCGTCGCCATTATAAATAAATGAGGATTTTGGCATCGAAAAAAAAATGTTTTTGAAGTCTGTATTTGAAATAAAAGACTTGACTTTCCGATTCACGAATACAATTTTTTTTTAAAAAAATAAGGCGGATGTTTTTGAACCGTTTTCACAGAAGGAATTTTTGAAGAAAAATCTTTATTATGATTATTTTTTTTAATCTTTTCGTTGATAAAAATGTTTATATTTAACTTACGTGAAAGAGCGCTCAATTTATTTTGCATATCTCTTGGAGTATCGGTTTTGTGATGCCAAATTTATTTTTGAAATTATATGTTTATTGAAGTGAAGTCATGCATGTAATATCTGCCACCACGCCCTTTCTACACTTTTGTTAAAAGAAATTTTCAAGACTGCTTTTTTAATTTTATGATTATCTCTCGAGAATTTAAAGTGGGGAGTTTAATTATAGTTGACAACAGACAAATTTCCACTTTTCCTCCCTAGAAAAGAATTTAAGAGATATATCTCAAACTTTTTCTTTCTAAGAATGTGAATGTCTTTCTATCTACAATGCTCGAACAACGAACTATTGAATATCTTTTCATTGGATTTTAAATTCAATTTCCGTTTCCTGTCACAACAGCATAACGCACATTTTTCTATCACCACAAAATATATTTTTGTAATGAATATTAATAGCAAAATTCTTCAATTTATAATGAATATTTCCCAACAAAAACATAAATGAAAAATATATTCATATAGTTCCTCGAATATTTCACAGAAATTTTCAAATAGAATTATGATACATGAAAAATGATTCATTTCAGTTTGAAATCGAATAGACTTTACCAAAAAGTTGATACAGAATTTAAACGCAAAGAATGGAATTGCTTACAATTTATTAAGGATTTTTTGTTCAAATTTGTTTTATTTAATAAAAGATTTTTTAAATTTAAAATTAATTTTAAATAATAAATGAAATTTAAAACGAACAGCTTGAATTAACAAAAATATTCTGATGCTGATACATTTTTTTCAAAGGGAAAACGATATTTTTTGTCCAATCTTCATTAAAATAAAATTAAGAAATAAAGACAAATAAAATTTTTAATGGAATAACTAATAAATTTTTTACAGAATTAATGTAAAGAAATAAATGATACATTATGTAAAATTTGAACATTTAAAAAATAATTACATTCCTATTCTCATAAATGTTTTTATTTAAATTTTCCTTCTATAATCGTTCGGTCTTTCAAAATAATGTTAGGAATCTTCTGGCTCTTTTCTTTCTGAGTTCTGTATTTGATTCGTTAAGTTTGTTAAAATATATTTACAAACAAAAAACCGTTCTATCAGTATTAATAAAATTTTGAAATGTAGAGAAAAAAAATAAATATTTAATTCTTTTAAGAACAATTGAATGTTACTTTGAGAATAGTAACCAATTACCATTTATTACGAATTCACTATCAGCTTTTTGTTGCAATTATTATAACTTGATATCCAGGATCAAACCCTCTTCAATATGTTGTATAAAAAGACTATATATATAACATAAAAATTAATTTGTCATTTGATATTTTTTTCTGTATTATCTTTCGAAAATAGATCTATTTGAAGAAGTTATTTGTGGAATTATTCTTTACAAAATAGGATGCTTATTCTTACAGAATTCAAGGTGCCCAATTTTTGTTTCGGTTAATTGGGGGGAAGGGGGGGGAACAAAAAAAACCAATTGTTTTTAACAAAAAATTCCAGTTTTTTGATATTACCTGCGCATGACAGGAATTAATCGCTTAGAGTGACGCGATAGATTGAGAAAAAGGCTAAATTCATACAAAAAGTTAATATTTCGTAACTATTGTTCGGCAGTGTCAGGTAAGATTTCTCCAGCATAACAAATTTATACACAATATGTGAGAAAGTTTTAGGAGAACCATTTCTTCAGGTTTAATTTCATTAACATTATTTCCAAACATTTAATTTAAACTGTCGTTTACGTAATATCGTAATAAAAAATAAAATTAACAACACACTTTAAAATTAGAATGACTTACTCCATATTATCAACGATTTGCTTAATTCAATTTATGTTACGCTAGCCGCCTTTGGCGACCAGCTGGTTTGCCGATCATAGAATGCTTTGATTTGCATTTTTTAAAGAAAATATCACATTTTATATTTACCAGCGGGTGACCGAGCTCCGCTCGGAGAAAACAGGTATCGAAGCTAACTCGAAGATTTAAATTTTCAATTGTGATTTATCAAAACAATACATGCCATAAGAAAATTTGTGAAACCATTGGTGAAAAGATAACCGGTTAAAATGCACCATTGTAAACTATTCTAAACAAAGAGTTTGGAAAGGGAACTATTCTATACAAAGGTAAAGTAAAGGTAAAGATTGAAGTGCGTTGAAGTTCAATATTTTTGACAAATTTATTTAGAAAAACCAAACATATATACATACATAAGAAACATATTATAACCTATAACAGCATAAACTTAAAACTTTATTAGTTCGCCATATTGGCTGTAGATGGCAGCACGTTACCGCTTGAAAATTTAAGTAGCCATTATGGCGAACTAATAAAGTTTGAAAATATCCTATCTGTAACTCCAAACTGCTCGACCGTAGCGCTTCAAAACCGGCACCAATCGATTCCTCGTGGCCAAAAACCGCGGACCCCCAAGTTTACCGGAGTTTATTAATTCTGGGGCGATTTCGACTTGGCAACCATTCCTCGTATTATAGTATTAGATTTTATTTTATCCAGTCACGTACTGAAAGTTACATTTCTTTAGATTTAATTTGCAGTAATAGTTTATTTTTTTTTTAAATTTGAACTTCCTTCGAAATGATGGCAACATGGTGATAAAACCTAATTTTTTCCCTTTGACGCGCTCTTGCAGATTATATTTTATTGTTTTATCCGAAATATATTGTTGAAAATGTTGTTAAAACATTTCTTTAACAATTCGTTTAAAATAGAAGTTCAAGTTATATGTTAAAACACTGATACCATTAGAAAGCTAGTTTTTTTTATCTTTAAATTGATGTAAAAATTATGTTTGTGCGATAATATTTTCGGAAGTTATAGCGGGAAAACGTCGAAATTTCGCTTAAATTTTAATTAATTCAAATTCTAATTAAAAATTTGAAAAAAGGGCTCCGAGGTGCACATTCCCGACCTCCAAGGTATACATGTACCAAATTTGGTAGCAGTAGGTTCAACGATCTGGCCAGTAGAGCGTCAACACACACACACACATTGAGCTTTATTATAAGTATAGATTAATAAACAAAGATTAAATAGGAATAATGATAAAATACTTAAAATAAGTTTGAAATTAAAAAATTAAATAGACTGAATAATTGAAATAGATTTTTTTGGATAATCAGCTTTGAGACTACAAGGGCCAATTCCTCATAATACTAATAAGTGATCTTCGAATATCGGAAACAAAGTCCTTCGATAACTTGGAGTAAATTTTTTAAAAAAAAGTGTTACCACCCTAGTTGTCATTCTCTTTATCTAAATTATATTCAAAATTTATGAGGCCAATAACAAATAATCTTTGTAGTTGTTCAAAACGAAACGTCACCTCATTAAAACGAAATTTAACCTATGTAATATTCAACATCCATTTGTAATCAAATCGGAAACATTCTAAATGTAATCATTATTATTCCGTAAACGAAGCAAGAATAATAATAATAAAAAAATAATCCACGAAAAATTCATTCCATTCATAATGTGAAACAAAAAAAAATTAGCAATGGAAATGGTTAGTCATAACTCATAATTGATTGCTTCTGGTAAAGAGGCAGTGAAGAGCAATAATCAATGCGCATGCTCATTTTTCTATTTACAACTACACGAAATCCTTTAACACTTCAATTATTGCATTCATCTATAAACTCAAACTAACTCCAAAGTATCCCCTAAGCCTTCAGACATTAAATTAATTTTAACATGCAACTCACGTAGATCTGCACCAAAATCTACCAACTAGAATCTATCATAAAATAATCGTCTGCACCGGAATTATAAATTCGGATAGTCACGTCGAGCGCCATGTGTCGATGGCTGAAAAAGTCGTTTGGAAGTTCAGTAATGTGGCTTTAATCGCAAAATATATCGCGTTTTAAGAAAAAGGATTAAGCTCAACTTCTAAACATAAAAAGAGGGCGGGAAGGAAAAAGTAGAAAAAAAAAGGGGGGGATTTCTTTTATGCGAAACGATGTTTCAATCCTGACAGTTTGAATAGAAAAATGGCAGCTGTATCGGCCATCAGTTTCAGAATACGAACCGTGATAAATTCGTAAAACATTTCCATTTTTTTTTCGTAATATTTTTAAGCCTTTTCTTTGTCATACTTTATTTATTGTTGCTATGTTTTAATAATGTTTTTATTTCTTTTAAAATGCTGATTGATTTATTTCAAATCGCGCAAGAAAACGATTTCTATATTCTTTTTATTATTATTATTACGCGATATCATTTTGAAAGATAAAGAAAAATAAATATAAAACGCAAAATGCGATCTGTATTCCAATATCGTTTGGAACTGTTAAAAAGTTTTGATAACTTATGTGACCTGAGCTGGTAGGAGTGATAAATTATAATTTATCAATGTCAACTAACCAAAACATACTTGAAATGCTCGAAAAGTTGTTTCTTTCAACAAATCAATAGGAAATAAAGTTCAGCTTTTTATAAACATAAGAATTATGTCAAAGAACAACTTATCATACAGCTAAAATCTTTAAATCTTACAAAAACCGAAATAATTAAATATATTTCATTAAAATTTCCATCAAAAATAATATGAAGCATGGTGAATGCATCAATAGAGATTCCTTAAAAATTAATTTAACAGTCATTTATATTAATTAAAAATTATCGTAAACATAGAAACATTCAAGATTTTTCTAGATAACAGAAATTAAAATATTTATAACAAGGGAAATAAATATGTTTAAATAACATCTTTTTCAGTTTATTGAAACTGTAAATTGAGAGCCTTTCCGAGGTTTTTGGTGCATAAAAATTATAAAATTTAAATATTTTCTTTTAATGGTTTGAGTTTTAAATCCATAAGTTACCTATTCATAATGGTTACTAATTTTATATTTTACGCTGTAAATGCATATTGGAGACATTAGGGACAATATTAAATAAAATTTTGTATTAGTCATAAAAAATAGCAACTTTATCATAAAATCACACACAGAGAAAGAGACCTCCTTATCTGTGGAATAAAGTAATGTTTAAAAAATCGTTTGAAATGATTTGTAATTTTAAAATTCTTTGCAAGAACAGATAGCATTATTAAAAATAAAATTATGATCAATAGAAAGATTTTATGCATTACAATAATTTATTTAAAAAATTCTTGTATTTATTTATTTTTATATCTGATGATTTTAACTTTTACTACGATCATTTATTACACTACAACTTTTATTAAATTTTAAAGTAGAAGGAAATATAATTTAAAGATTATGTAACAAAAAACTCAAAAATTTTCTCTTTTGCAAAAGAAAAAAAAATGGAATTTATTTTACCCTTTACACCATATTAAAATTGACATTTTTCCTTTTTAATAGCATCCGATTTCAGATCAGTAAACTTTCTTTTAAATTTTATTAACCTTTCAAAATTTAATAAATTTTTGAATAGATGTAAGTTTTTTTTAAATAAAGAAATTTATCAAAAATTTTTTACAAGGAATGGTAAGAATTTGAACCTTTCTACTTCTTTTGTATTTTTGTTGTTGAATTCAAAAGAATTTATGCTAAGTATTTTTGCTAGAACACAGAAGCACAATTCTTGAAGAAAGAAAGGTTAAAAAGCAGACGAACTCAAATCAAGAACAACTTCTGATTTGGCTTATTTTCATGTTTTTTATTGTTTTTTTTTAAATATAAACATGTCTATTAAATTTGCTATGTTACTGAACAAAATTTAAAGCGTTTTACAATAAACTAGCTGATACCCGGAGTGTTGCAACAGCAAGAAAAATAATTTTGGAAATATCGTTTGAAATTTAAAATAACTTTCTTGTTTAATTAGGAAAGACAGAAAGAATTTCATTTATTATCGTATCGGAAATGAACACATTCATTGAAATTTAATGATGTATATAAAGGAGCAGTGTAAATAATATTTATTCTTTTTTTTACTTTATTATTCAAGAGCTTTATAATAGGTAATATTTGTTTGTTTTTCCGTCTTCAGCAGAAACAAATACCTTTCTTGACTGTCCGACTCGCAAGCTGGTTATGTGAAAAGCACAGATTTTTTTAGGTTCAGTTCGCAAACTGCAAGTGATTAACCTTGCGCCTTGTTGATGGTCAGTGAGAATGTAAGTTGAATAGGAAACTACAGTCGCTTGAAATCAAAAGGAATGTTGGTGGGAATAATGGGAATGCATGGAGTGAGCACATCTTCTCCAATGAACGTTTTCTTACAAGGATATTTGTCACGCTTCTTGGTTCATATTGGTCTTTTGATTCTGATACTCATGATCAAGTAGCAGATAAACGTCGTCTTTCGGTTCTTGCCTCATGATGATCTTGAGATTCTGAAATACGTGAATTTACATTTTGTAAGCGATCTGTTTTATTACTCTCTTGTTGTTCCTCGTTTGTTTAAGAAGTTCGAATTGAATTACTTCTTGATGTTGCGCTATTAGATCTATTAAATGACGAATGCGTCGGTACAAATATTTTGTCGAAGCAATCAACTCGATATACATTTGTATAATCAAAATATCGTGTGTTGATTCACTTAACAAATTGCTGTTATTTTAACTTACCTTGATCAGTAGCGATAATAATCATTTATTTTGTATGTGTGATATAAAATCTGAATAATATGTGCGGTTTGCTCCAGACAAAATTGTGAGCTTGCTGAATGACAACATTTTATTTAGAAGACTATTCATTGATGATTAAAGAAAAAAGAAATTAACGCTGACGCTAAGTATTTTTGATTTCATTTCACTCACGTTGACTGACATCAATCATAATAATTTTAATTTGTTTGATTTGCGATTAATTCCGAATAGTATGTGTCATTTGCCGTTTATTGTTTGATTTTTGTCAATTATCAATTTTAAAATTTAAACTTAGTGGAAGTCCAAGTAATAAAGTTTCACCAAATTTCATAGCAATCTGTTGTAAAGTACGGCAGAGGAAAGGACTAATAAAAATTCATTTTTATATAATTGATATGATAACTGTATTATGCCAATAACATTTGCGCAGTCGCGGACAATGAATTGGTTAATTGCAACCGAACTCAACCAGAAATTGGTTGTATAGTGTGGCAGCGCATAAGGTACGAACAAACAATAATTCGTTTTTATATAATAGATTTATGTGTTCTTTAAGAATTGTAATGCTAGGTGTTCTGTAAGAATTGTAAGGGAAGAAGCTGTTTTTTTGTCTTTCGTGATTTGTTTAATATTCGTTCAGAAATCTCAAGATTAATGTTTGAAAATTTGATAAATATATTTTCTTTTAAAACTAATTAAAAGTAGAAAAAATATTTATACCATTAAATATTTAATATAATTGAAAAGATTATTTTTTGAAAACTAAGATGGGGCAAAATTTTTTTACTCTAATATTTTCAGAAGTTACAGCAAAAAACGTTAAAATTTAATTAAATTTTTAATTAAAATTTCAAACTTATAGGATTGGCTCCTTTAAAGCATTCTCTCCCACTCTCTGATAAAACTTTTACATCAGAGAACGACTTACATTGCATTGACGTACAATAGCAACGAAATATGAGCATCTAGCTTGAATTTAGCTTTATTGAATCGGTTGTGCCTCCTTGGTGAGTTATTTGGATGATAATTTGGTTAATAACTGTTGTAAATAAATCCGAAATTTTTTTTTATACATTAGATAATTGCACTGTGCCTGTAACCTTTGCTTAATTGCAAGTAATAGGTTATTGAAGTCTTATTGCAATCGGATGGGTGGCACGTCTGCGTATAGACATACAGACAAACATTCCCTTTTATTGATATTGATTACATATTAGATAATTTTACTATGCCTGTAATCAACCCGTAACTACAAGTGATTGGTAGTTAAAGTTTCATCGCAATCGAATGAGCGATACGGCAGCGCATAAAAGACATACAGACAAACATTCATTTTTATTTATAGAGATATAAATAACTGAAGTTCAAATTTCGTTATCAGTTAAAAAAATTCTCCTACTCAATCAATATTCTGACTTAATAAAAAAACGTTTTAGATAAACATTCATTACAGATAAACATTCAATTTTATTTATATAGATATAAATAACTAAAGTTAAAAAAATTCGTTATCGGTTATAAAAATTCTCTGATTCAATTAATATTCTGAATTAACAAAAAACACATTTTAGATAAACATTCAATTTTATTTATATAGATGTAAATAACTGAAGTTAAATATTCGTTATCAGTTATAAAAATTGTCTGATTCAATTAATATTCTGGCTTAATAAAAACACATTTTAGATAAACATTCATTACGGATAAACATTCAAATTTTATTTATATAGATATAAATAACTGAACTTAAAAATTTGTTATCAGTTATAAAAATTTTCTGATTCAATTAATATTCTGACTTAATAAAAAACATTTCAGATTTTAAAATTATTTTAATATTTTCAACTATTATAATATTTTATGACGATGAAATTTTTACACAAGAAGAATTAGACGTGAAAATAGTTTAAATTCAAATGAAGTCCGGTTATATCAGTATTTAATTAAAGCTTAGAAACGATTTTGTTTTAACTTAATGCCGATCATGAATTCTTAACAAGATACAATTCCTCGAACCAAATTTTGTGTTAGACGTAAAATCAAAATAAATACTGAAGATTTCAAAAATTAAAATATTTTAAGTGATGTATTACGCTTTAAACACGCAGTGTGCTATAATTATCCGAATTTAGCTTTTAAAATAATTCAAAAAGAAGTGACAAGTGGTCCTTTTACAGAGTTGAGACGAATAGAGGGTAATGCTTAAGTGCAATTATGTAGAAAAAAAGAGAGAAAAAAAAAAGAATTGCGACTAACTTATTCAAGCCTTCGAGATTTAACGAGCAAACACCATTGCCAAAAACGAAACAAGAAATAAAAATAAAAATTCCAGCGGTCAAACGAGTTCACACGATTCTTTTAAACCATGTTTCTTCGCAAACGATTTCTAATTCCCTGACGATGGAACGATTGAAAATCTGTTCTCCTTAATTAACCGCGTTCCGAACCTGCAGAGGGTCATCCGTTAAAAGTGGCTCACTTTTTCACGGGCACCTGCTCAGGCAGTTCGATACATTTCTGTCGCCCTAACTAATAATTCGTGACATTCGATCAATGCATCGTTTAAAAAGAAGCGCTTTTTAATTTGACAGCTGTGCGGGAAATTTATATGCGGCGTTTAAAAAAGCGAGCATTTATCGTCTGCTTATCTGCGCCTGGGTTTTTCGAATGGAATTTATTTTGTATTCTTCCTTTGTTTCGTGTTATAATAGAAGGGGATGAATCGATTGGGGAGATCGATTAAAATTCTACGTGTTGATGAAGATAGAAATTTCGATGCGTTTAAATGTTGATTGTAAAATATTATATCTTAAAGCAGTTGAAAAAGTGATTTTCCTTTTCTTGTTTAATTTTTGGATTTTTTTTTTTTTCATGTGAGAGCATGTGGTTGTTTTGGCTTGAGGTTTTTGAAGGGATTTGAAAACAACGAGTTGTTGAAGCCTCAAAATGCGTAGGCACCATATTGGCAATTTATTCCTTTTTTTATTTTTTGTCATGTGAGACCATTTGTTGTTTTGCCTCGAGGTTTTTAAAGCTATTTGAAGACAACAAATTGTTGAAGCTTCAAAATGTATGGGCAACAATTTTTCGATTTATCTCTTTTTTTATTTTATCATGTGAAAACATGACACTGTCGAGGCTTGAAATTTTTGAAGTGATTTGAAAACAACAAATTGTGGAATCCTCAAAATGGGTAGGCAACAAATTGACGTTTAATTCCTTTGGTTTTATTTTGGAGTCGATTTTCACCGTATAGTTTTTGAATTATCTATCGTCTCCATTTGTAATTTTCCCGTTGGAAATCACACGCCTAACTCGTACAACGCTTTTAAAAGTAAACCAAACAAGTTAAAATATTATTCATTTGATGGATAAAGATTGTTGTTTCAGGGATAATTCAACTAATTCAAATAGGGTTATTAGAAAATAATACTGAAGGTTGTCACCTTTGACGGTTTATTGCCAACTAAAATTATAACTTGATTTCTAAATTATTCATTCTCTGAATCCTTACTGAATTTTATTTCAGGAAAAACATGTGCACAAAAAGTATAAATTAATAGCATTAGTCTGCATGTGTTAATTTAGTAACTGAAATACGGAAAGAAATGATTTAAAATATATTTGAGAATATTTTCAAAAAATCTTCAAAATTAAAGAGAAAAATATTCGGAAACAAAATACTATCATTAAAAAAAACTTTTCTTATCTAATTTCAAAGTGATATTGGGGGAAAAGTATTCGGAAACAAAATACTATCATTAAAAAAAACTTTTTTTTCTAGTTTTAAAGTGGTATAAAAATAATTTTGTTTGGTGCTAAACTTATTGAAAGGGTGCTTTTAATTTTTAATCATTAAAAGCTATTATTTTTAATTTAATCTTCAAATTAAAAATAAGAATGACATTTATATAACTTTTTCCCCTTTTCTTTTTTAAAACATTTAACAACCTAAAAAATAACTACTCTTAACCGTAGTTGGTCCTACTGAAAAAACAAGGAACGTAATTTAGGCTCAAATCACTGACTTATAAAGTACCATAAGTAACAAATAACACACACACAATATATATATACATATATATATATATATATATATATATATATATATATATAAGCTCAGTTATCTGATAAAACCGTAAATTAAGTTATGTATAGACCTGTTTTTACAGATAGACAGGTAGAAAAGAACTATTCCTAATTATTTATTTAGAAAGTAATATATAGTAAAATTATATCTTATATAACTTAACCAAATGCTCGTAAAAGCAGAATAAAATTAAAATTCACTAGAAACCTAGGTGAGAATATAAAACCTTCCGAAACATTCGCTGAAAGAATGTTATCGAAAAAGCGTTACCCGTAGAAGAAGAAACAGCATATCGGAACACAGGAAATGAAACACTTGATGAATTGCGGCCTTAAATGCCATTTCGTAGCTATCGATCCAGAATTACCGACAGAAGATTTCGGTAGAGAGTGTTTCAAAATGACGAAGAATAAAATCACCAATTTCCTTGTTTTTAGCAGCGAAATTAAGAAATTTAAAACCGAGTACAGCATCATTTTGAAAAAATATATAAAGATATAAGTAATAGTTATACAAAGAGACACAATTGCATAATGAATTCAACTGAATTTTGGAAAAATCTTTGTATCTTAATATAAAATTCTACAAAATTGTCGCATTAGCGAGTTGGAATATTTCATTGAAAGTGTTTAGAAATCCGTTTAATTTAATGTTTCACTAAATAATGGAAATGCAAAATATTTTAGAAATGCTCTGGAGAGTGCTCACCTTGTTACCAAAACCTCCATTCAGCCAGAGGAGTCCTTAAACTGAAAGTTTAATGGGACACGAAAAAGCTTCATTGTATACAGCTGAGAAATTGTGATGACTTATTGATGGTTTTAGTTTTAGTTTAGTTATATTAACGTCACGTTTTGAAGCAACACTAGGCCTATTTAGGGACGAAATTCGTAATTTTGAACCACGATCAGATGACGAGGACGACACCTGAACTGGCACCTCTCCCCTCTACACCCCAAAGCACACCAACATTAGGAAGTGTAGCCCCAATGGATTTAGTTTGCACCTGACCCGCTGACATGGCGGTTCTTCGGGGAAATCGGGTCTCGAGCCTGCAACCATCCTGTTCTGAACCCAAGGCCTTACCACCGTACGTTCAGTGGTGGCGGGGTGGTCAGCTGTAAAAGAAGAAGAACAGGGCCTTACCACCAGGAAGTTCCTTCCACCGACTTATTGATAGAAAACGGTGACAATTACTTCTGAATTTTTAGTTTTATTAACGTCCCTTTTTAAAGCAACACGAGGGCTACTTTTGGGACGGACCTCGTCATTTTGAACCACGGTCAGATGACGAGGACGACACCTGAAGTGGCACCCCCGTATCCACCTCAAGCCACACCTGCGGGAGGACGTTTGGACTGACAGATTGAACGTGCAAGAGACCCCCTCACACGATGGATCTTCGGTGGAATCGAGTCTCGAACCTGAAACCCTCCGGTTCCGAAGCCGAGACCTTTACCACCAGTCCACCGCGGCCCCCAATTACTTCTGAATTTATTAATCTCCCAAAAATTTGCTTTTCTCTTTTTTAAAACTCAAAAAATTACTTTTTTAATAATATCAGTTGCATTTTTGTATCAACCATTCTGAATATTTAAGTTATTCTAAGGAATTAATTTAATATGTAACCTTATTATCATATAATCACATAAGCAATATGGTAATATTTTCCACGATATAATTTTTCTACCTGCTACTAATAAATTACCTTCAAAACACGTAACAATGAATATTTATAATCGATCTGTCTGATGCAAAAGGAAACGTGCTCAGAAGGGTAAAAATTAAAAAGGCTAAATTAAAGAAATTTAAGAATTAATTTAACACAGAATCTTATAAGTGTTATGTTTTAAAGTATAATTTTGCTACCTCTGACTAATAAATTAACTTCAAAACACATTATTAAAACGATTTTTGATCGATCTTTCTGATACAAAACGAAAAGTGCCCAAAAGGGTAAGAATTAAAAAGGTTAATTTAAAGAGAGTTAAGATTTAATCTAAAGATTAAATTAAACCTTAAAAATGTGTTAATCTTTTACATTGTTTTTAATATTACAATGAAATTCAAATTAAAAAAATCCAATCATGCGATTTGACCAATGTTTTTAAATATATATATAAGTATTAAATAAGGATTTTTATAAGAAATATTATAATAAAAATTTTAAAAAATTTTCTATATAAATTACCTCATAAGTATGATTTTTTCTTCAGTTTTTATTTCCTAGTATACAGTTTTTTCTTCTTTTTTAGAATTTACATCCTCAGTAGTTTGTAGAGCATCGATTCAATCAAAATTCTGTTTTTTTTTTCAGCCAAATTAAACTGAAATGTAAAAATAAGTATTGGAATTTTCAATTTCGAATTTCAAGCTATCATGTGTGAGTATTATTTCTTTCAAGTCACATGATATCAATCCGACAGAAAAACATCATGTTTTTTCATGTCTCATATTTCGCAATTACCGACATTTAGAAAAACGATGGTTTTTGACCAGCTCAAAATCAATAGAGTTCAGCAATTTTGTTTCACTAATCCAGATTTTTTTTTCTTGAAAAATCAGTTTAAAACAATCACGTGACTATTAAATTGCACATGCGGTGATATTTAAAAAACGACAGGTTCCCTCCCCCCCCCCCTCCAAATCTTAAAATCGTTTGAACTCCTAAACATTTTTTAGTCAGCTAGAAAGGCAGCAAAAAAGGAAGTTTTTTTTTAACCTATATTTATATATAAAATGAATTTAATTTTTCCTTTTTAGAAAGAAATGCTATAATACAGTATACAATATCTTTCCATATCTATATATTTATTTATTTATAACAGGGTATATTTTAATGTATAACTGGAAAATTAATTTAATTTTTCATTTTTAGTAAGGAAGGCAATAATATTGCATACAATATATATATATATAGATTGTATAATATATTATTGCCTTTCTTAATAAAAATTGAAAATTTAATTTCCAAGTTATACATATAATATAGTATACAATATTACGGCAATAAATGTTAATCAAAAAGTTTATTACATTTTAATAAATTTACATTTAATTTCCGAATTGTTTAAAATACCAAATCAATAATTACGAATTTTACTATAATATTTCTTGATATATAAACATATTTTCTACAGCTTAAGCTCTCTTCACAATTTCATTACCACATAAAACACACGCTGAATTCATCGCACCAAATGACCAAACGCAATTACTAATTCTCAAAGAGCAGATTTTAAATTCCGTGCCTCACCTGTATCACCATTCTCATCAAATATTTAATATAATAAGTAAACATCCATTTTGTAACCAAAATCAGCAAATCCGTCGCCAAAATCTGGGGTCACTGACGTTACACCCATTCACACAGATTACAGTAAATCTGTCATTACGATGACAGTATTTGAGCAGGAAAGCAAAATTACAGGTTCGTAACAACATATATACAGTGGGTAAAAAAAGTCTCCGTATGCAGATACGAATGCAAATCAAAGCTTAATTTGTCACACAAAATTCATAATGATAAAAATGAAAACTTAAAAATGAGTTAAAACTAATATTATTTAATATTTATTCACATTAAAAGGATGATAATACTGAGAAAATTCAATAATAAATATTAAAAACTCAAAAAATACCGTAAACAGGGAACAAAAAAGTCTCCGTACGGTGCCCTAGCATACGAAAAAAGTTTACAAAAATGTAAAATATATTTAACAAATTTAATGATCAGTGGGCCCTCCTTTGACCGTTATCACCTCTTTTAGACGTTGAGGCATTACCCCTACAAGTTTTTTTTGTTGTTTCTGGAGAAATATTACACCAAATACTACTAATGGCACTTTTGAGCTCAACTTTGTCTTTTATGTCATATTTTTTAAGTTGTCGGCCAATTTCTTCCCACAAATGTTCAATGGGGTTTAAATCGGGTGACTGGGGAGGGCTATGAAGTTGTTGTTTAACATGGTAAAGGTACCACTCTTGGCAAATCTTAGAGGTGTGTTTAGGATCGTTGTCCTGCTGAAAAGTAAATCCAGTTCCGAGAGATAGTTTCTCTGCACTGGATAACACAATTTGTTTAAGAATGTCCAGATATCCATATCGATCCATATTTCCCTCGATGAACTGCAAATTTCCTACTCCAGAAGCACTCATACACCCCCACACCATAACACCGCCACCACCTTGCTTCACAGTTCCGCATAAATTCTTAGTTAGCATTTGTTCGTTTGGTTTTCTCCACACCATAACTCGGTCATCTGACCCATGAATGTTAAATTTTGATTCATCGCTAAAAAGAATGGATTCCCAAAAAGATAATGGCTTGCTTACATGCTTCTTTGCAAACTCGAGGCTCTTTTTCCTGTTGTACAAACTTATATAGGGTTTCTTCCGGGCCGCACGTCCATGATAACCACTTTTTTTAATGACATTTCTCACGGTTTGAGTTGAGACTTTAATGTTGTAACCAACCATTAAATCAGCTGCCAACTTCGGTGCACTAATTCGTGGATTTTCTAGAACTTGGCGTAAGATTTTTCTTTTATGCACGCGATTTAATTTTGACGGCCTCCCGAATCGATCTCTATCCTCAAGTGAATGAAGTTTACGGTATCCTTCAATGATATATTGCACAATAGACTTCGATTTTTTAATCCTTTCACTAATCCTTTTCATGGATAATCCATCATTTCGCAATTTAATCACTAATTCCCGAATAACTCTGGGAACTTCCATTTTGAGACGATCAAGAACAAATTTAAACTCAACAACTGTCAAAATGTTGTTTTCTTATCAGTGATTAACTTTCTGACGTCAAAGATTTACTGCGGGCCTGTTTTAAACACTTCATAAAGAATTTGCATAAAGCGTACGGAAACTTTTTTTGCACTGCAATTTTCAATTTACCTTAGATATTGCAAATAATATGCTTTTCTCGTTTTTTAAAAATGAAAATTTACAAAAATCTCTCTCTATAGACTTATACTAAACACATATAGACAGTACTTAAAGAAAAAATGCAATACTTTACAAATTATGCTCATTTATTCTTAAATTTAGTGACCGTACGGAAACTTTTTTTACCCACTGTATATATATATAGATATATTGTAAACTATATTATTGCCTTCTTTAATAAAAATTGAAAAATTAATTTAATTACCCAATTATACATTAAAATACAATATACATTAAAATATACAGTTATACATTAAAATACACCCTGTTATACATTAAAAGGCAATAATATAGTATACAATAGATATACTATATTCGGCAATTGAAGTCAATCAAAAATGTATTACATTTTATTAAATTTACATATAATTTCCGAATTGTTTCAAATACCAAATCTATGATTACGAATTTTACTACATTATTTCTTTATATGTCAACATATTTTCGATAGTTTCAGCTCTCCTCACAATTTCATTACCAAATGCTAAATTCATCGCACCAAATGACCAAACGCAATTACTAATTCTCAAAGAGGAGATTTTAAATTCCGTGCCTCACCTGTATCACCATTCTCATCAAATATTTAATATAATTAGTAAATATCCAGTTTGTCGCCAAAGTCGCCAAATGGTCGCCAAGTTTTGGAATCACTGACATCACACCCACTCACTATTCAATACAGATACACATCACCAATTAGCGCTGAAAAGCAAAATTAGGTAAAATCCTATTTTCGCCCACCTCTGGCGACTTTTTCAAAATCTCGCCAATTTTTCAAAATCTTGCCAAATCGAAAGTATTTGAATTAAAAGGTTAAGAAAAAAGAATTCTTACCTTTCGCCAAAAAATTCTTATTATTCGCCAAAGGTGGGCTAAAATAAGATCGACCCCAAAATTACACGTTCGTAACAATATATATAAATACATATACATATATATATTATTGCCTTCCTTAATAAAAATTGAAAAATTAAATTAATTTCCCAGTTATACATTAAAATACATTCGGTTATGCATACAAAGGCAGTAATAGACATGAATCAAAAATTTTATTACATTTTAATGATTTTACATTTAATTTATAAATTGTTTAAAATACCAAATCAATTATTATGAATTTTTCTTGATGTATAAACATATTTTCAATTGGTTAAACTCTCCTCACAATTTCATTACCACATCAAACACATACGCTGAATTCATCGCACCAAATGACCAAACGCAATTACTCTTCCCAAAGAGCAGATTTTAAATTCCGTGCCTCACCTGTATCACCATTCTCATCAAATATTTAATATAATTAGTAAATATTTGGTGCTCCTCAAAAGGGCCCCGCGCATTTAATTCGCATTCCTGCGAGAATCGCCGGAGTTTTCCGTGTTAAAGGTGATAAATTATCTTTTGCGCACACACTGTTAGCATGTGTTTCGATTAAACATAACTTTAATAAATGCTCCTGACAACGCTAATGGAAACAACGATTAGTTGTGCCAAAAATCCGTTAGCCTGGTTTCGGGATGAGCCCGTTTGCAAAGAAATGCGAGCGTTATTTGTTTAAACTTCTGCTGAACTATTGCGTGTGTGCCTAGATAGCATTCGTTACCTTCCACCTCATTAAAGTTATTGGTTATGGTTAAAGTTAAGGGATATTGTTTAATATTTAAATCTTATTCTTTATGTGTATACGCTTTTTTCCATTTTCAAATACGAAGCAAGCAAATATAAAATATATAGGGTGACCAAAAATTAACTCGAGAGTTGAATTTGGCATCGTTTTTGCAGTCAAGTGTAAATAACCCTATAAAAAAACCCATCTGACTGCCGACAGTTTAGGATTAGCAAAAATGCAGCGTTTCACGATAAAACAACGCATTATCATTGTTGAAAAACATTTCAAAAGTAATCTATATCTATACTTATAATAAAGCTCAATGTGTGTGTGTGCGTTGGCGCTCTACAGGTCAGACCGTTTGACCTACAGCTACCAAATTTAGTACATGTATACCTTGGAGGTCGGGAATGTGCCCCTCGGAGCCCTTTTTTCGAATTTTTAATTAGAATTTGAATTAATTAAAATTTAAGCGAAATTTCGACGTTTTCCCTCTATAACTTCCAAAAATATTATCGCACAAACATAATTTTTACATCAATTTAAAGATAAAAAAATTAGTTCTCTAACGGTAAGGTTTTTTAATTTATAATGCAAGCTTCTATTTTTAACGAATTTTTAAAGAAATATTTTAACCATGTTTTAATAACGTGACTGAATGAAATAAAAGAATGACGGAAGTTCGAATAAAAAAAACTATCATCGCAAAATAAATCTAAAGAAATGCTACTTTTAACATGCGACTGAATAAAATAAAAAAAATATAAAATGTGATATTTTCTAAAAAAATAAATGCAAAGCAAAGGATTCTATGATCGTTTGCAATATCTAAATAATTAATTCAATAAATCTTCTTTACGGTAAACCATATCGAATTTAGACAGGATATGCATTGGAATCCCGACTTAATGGCATATTTCTATTATCGTTTGTAATATCTGTATCATTAATTCAATAATTTTTTTTCATTATAAAATGTGATAGTTTCTAACAAAATAAATGCAAAGCTCTATTAAATCTATTCTCTATTATTTCTATTAAATCTGCAAGAGCACGTCAAAGGGAAAAAATTAGGTTTTATCACCGTGTTGCCATCATTTTGACGGAAGTTCAAATAAAAAATAAAAATTATCATCGCAAATTAAATCTGAAGAAATACAACTTTTAGCGCTTGACTGGATAAAATAAAATAAATATAAAATGTGATATTTTTAAAAAAAATGCAAGGCAAAGGATTCTATGATCGTTTGCAATATTTAAATCATTAATTCAATAAATTATCTTTATTTATACAGGATACGCATTCAAATTCCGGTCCAATGGCCACTTTGTAAAATATTATTAATAGGCATATATATTGTTTAATACTATTAATTTGATCTAAATGAAGTAAATAATTACATTTTATGTAGTTTGAGTCAAACAATGCATTTATGAATAATGGGTTTTAGATTTCTTCATACTTTGCTCTGTGAGCCATATTTTACAAAATATTTTTATTAATATTTTAAATAAAAGTTGCTACATCAATCAGTCTTCTAAATCAATCATTAAAACAGACTAATTTATAAAATTAAAGAATATTACTAAGAAAACGAGTACTTTTAGAACTTTCAGTCAGTCCATCATCTTAAAGAAAATTTTTAATTTCAGGATAATCAATGCCCGTAGTTACTTCAAAGCTAATGAATATGTGATTTAATTGAAAATTTTAGAAGCCATTACTCATGGCGAACCAGCTGGTCGCCAAAGGCGGCTAGTCAATAAATATAATAAAAAATCTGGAGATCACAGATAAAAAATTTGAGAATTGGCCCTTTCGATCGCATGATTTAACTCCATCAGAATTATTTTTATGGGGTTATTTGAAGTCAAAGGCCTATGCTATTATGCTCAAACGCACGCGTGCATTGTAGGAGGAAATTCATGTGATTAAAATAGGAAAAATTCCAAATTTTCAATAAATTAAAATTTTAAAAAAATGCTCTGAGTTAGGGTGTGTCAGAAGAACTTACTTATTTGAAAGGTCAATAAAAACAAAAGTACTTGAGTTATTGTTTTAATTTTTTTTTATTTGAGAATACAATATCCCATTTTTTTAATACTGTTTTAAAAATGCCATCGTTAAATGGCGACCCCATCGCGTATACACTGACTAAGTCGTTTTTTGAAGTTCGTGTCCCCTCTTTGCAGCATATCAATTGGTATGTTGGCAATGGCGTCGCGAATATTGTTCTTGAGGTGACCTGTTGTCCATGGTCGATCGACATAAACCTGGGATTTCAAAGTGGGCCTCGTCACTAAAAAAAAACGACCGCGTTTTCAGACAGGTTGTCAAGCAGCATTTCACATGCATTTTGACCGACAACAGAATCACGTTCAGTTAATTCTTGCACAACAGCCAATTTATAGGAATGAAAAGGAAGGTCTTGATGAAGAATTCGTCGAACAGTGGTGTCAGAAATTAACAGACCAGCTGCGTATTTGCGAGCCGAACGCAGAACTGAGTGCTTCACTCTTTCGACATTTTCCGGAGTTCTGGTGGTCCGTTGATGTCCATTTATGGGTTTAGCGACACTTCCGAAATGAGGTAACCCACGACAGAATCGAATTACGGCCAGGAATGGGTCTGTGAGGAGGAATTTCAAAGCGAGCGTGGAAGGCACGTTTCGTAGCAACGATTGAGCGACATTTAGAAAAGGAGTTCTCGACGGCGAAAACCCACTGTTCTCTAGACCAGAGCATGATGGCAACTGACTAGAGGGAGAAACAAACTTGGGGACTTCCTCCTTCAGCAGCACTACATATCACCCTCTACCCACCCAACTCATAGCTCGGGAGTTTTTTCAAATAAGTAAGTTTCTCTGACGCACCCTGTATATTCCCACAGTCTAATACATACAATTTAGCACCATTACACGCACCTGCAGCTAAAGGCCATTTCAAAATTAACGCAAGATTTCAATTTGCCAACATTCGTGTAGTAAAGCATTGGCAGTCCTATTAAAAAAGCATTTGATAGCTGACTGTTTAGGGTTAGTAAAAATAAAACGTCACACGATAGAAGAGCATGTTTTTATTGCTGTACAATACTTTAAAATAATGAAAGTATGACAGTCACAGTTAGAAAATGTGAGAAACGGCCCCCTAGATCGTGTGATTTAACACTATTTGATTTCTTTTTATGGGGCTAATTGAAGTCGAAGGTTCGACACGGTGAAACAGCGAATAAAATGGTCATGGTCAAACGGTCAAATTTGTACAAAATGGTCACAGGGAAAAATTTCGACAAAAGATTCCGTATGTACCAGCAAAGCTGTTGAGCACAATTTGCTTTAACTGCTATTCTATTCATAATCCTGTCTTGTGTACTTTACAATTCCATAAAAATATAACAATTTTTTAAAAAGGTTTTTTTTTTTTTTTAATTCACGTTGTGTTAATACGTTGATCTATCTTGTAACGCTCAATTTTCACTAACTCTAAACTATCAGTTATCAAATGTATTTTTTTACAGAGTTGCCAACACTTATTGCACGGAAAGTGAAAAGCTCCAATATTATTTTAATTTTGGAACACACTTTAAATCATCATAATCAGAAAAAAAATAACCCTGACTTTGCTATTTTGATAAATATCCATGTTCTAGACAGACTTGAATCCTGAAATTATGTTTTTTATATTATATTTTACTATTATTTAACTATAACTTTCTCGAGTACAAGATATTCAAAAGAGAAAATATTGTAATTATCAGAAAATTCGATCTCTAGATTTTGTCGAATCAAATTTTCCTTAGTTTGAGCAGTACATTTTGAATATTTCATCAGTTTATCTGTATATCTGGGAATATAATAATTCAAATACGCCTTTAGTTAGATGAATGAAATTTGATATGTACTTAGATAGATTTGATAGGACTTTAAAATATTCATAAATGTAATTAAAATAAACGGTGTATATTAGTATTAAAAATTCGTATTCGTTAAATTCGAATTGCGATTTGTTATCTGTTAACTGATGATTAAATTTTTAGATGATATTATTTCTTGCGTTTTTGCTCTTTTAATTAAAATTAAATTCTTCACCC
Organism: Argiope trifasciata; assembly: GCA_026543055.1. NCBI lineage: Eukaryota > Metazoa > Arthropoda > Arachnida > Araneae > Araneidae > Argiope > Argiope trifasciata. The sequence continues at coordinate 3,891 of JAPMOQ010059436.1, read as the reverse complement.
ATTGTAAGATGCTTCCACTATATGAAAAGACGAAAAATAATTTAAATTGAATTCGAAATTTGATATTCGCATGATTCAGAAAAATTGTATTGAAAACTAGAATGAATTATTCTGAAAAATATCCATTTTTATATGCACATTCTATTCATTATAATAATGATTATTATGGAGTTATTTTTATGATATTATTCTTATCCTTATGCTTAACTATTTTATAACTATCACTTTTGAATTTTACTTATATTTAACCAATTACTTTATTGTATTCGTAGTATTGAGAAAATTTAATAATCAAATAAATTCGAAGTCTAGTCTAGTTCACTTTTAGATCTGACTGAGTTCGAAAAACACATGTCCATCTGTCTACTTGTGACAAAAAAGATTTGAGTTAAAAAGTTGAAATTTGGTATAAGGTCTTTACTCCAGATTTGTAAATTTTATGTAATTTTGAGTAAAATCTGTCCTAAGGAAGTCCGTCTGTCCAGTTGTTCGAATATAAGTTAACACAATAATTGTAAAAAGACGAAAGCTAGTTTGATAAAAATTTGATACACAGATTTAACATCTATAGAATCGGCACCTATCAAATTTATAAGGTCCTTCAATGCATTGATTGCCTATCAACCTATTGTTGATAAGCAATCAATCCATTATTGGATCTGGGCTGTACTTTCAGAAGTATGTAAATGCGATAGTTCAAATACGAAATTATTTAAATATATTAAATTTGATATATAAATTTTGTGACTACAAATGCAGTTTTATGTCCAATGGTTGAATCAATCAGTTGCGAAAAACGTGTCTAAAGCGAAGTGTCGACTTTCCAATAATGTAAATGATATGAAAGCGATTAATCACGAAAAAATCGTCAAGGATGGAACGAAAGATTCAGTAAAAATGCCAAACTTACAACAAAAGCTCATTTTTCGTAACTATTGCACTCCAGTTGCATGCAAGACATTCCCTAGCACGACAATTTTATTAGAGAGTATGTGAGAAACCTATCAATGTGCTTTTTTTAAATCCAATGCTGTTAAATTTATTAATCTAAATTCAAAGGAGAATGACCTTGAAAATATAACTACTATCTACACCAACAAAATTCAATGCAACATTCCATTTGTGTAGTGAGCCATGGTTGTTAATGACCAGCTTAAAAGAAGGTGTCTTTTTGTGAAAGAAAATGTGCAACTCAGTATGTTGTTATTCATGGGAATTTACAAGCCCATTAGGCTTAAACCGCTGACAGAAAGCTGTCAGAGATTTAAGCCTAAATTAGCGTCCCTTGTTTTTTAAAGCATCTCCAACTAGGGCCAAGAGTATGACTTAGCTACTTCAGGCAAGTTTCATGACCGACAACTCTTACTAACCAGCGCGAAAATGTCGTCGGAAATATGTCCGCAAACGAAACTAAACCAATTATGTGAAACTTTGAAGTGACGTCCCTTTCACTGTCGTTTGCTGACGGAAAATGCCGAAGATATTTTAACTTTAAACTAACAAACAATTTTATTGAAGGAAAGGAGCGACTTGCAACTTTACAATGTCAAGAAGTTTCCCACGTCTAGTGGGTATCCATTTTCATACAGGAACAGAAAATTCTAGAAAGAACTCATTTACATAACAAAGAAAGTTCTAGAACGTCAGAGAACATAAGGAAACTAACTAGAAATCCAACCTTGGATGCAACAGTCATGGCCAACATCGAACCCGCAAATTCTGGTTGGATCGCGCGCTTTGAGCATTCGACCACTGAACTCGTGGTAAACTTTCTTAATGCGGCAATATGCAAACTAAACAAAGCCCTCATAATAGAGTTATTTATTTAATTACTCACACCAGAAGAAGTTTAGTTTTAGTTTAGTTATATTAACGTCCCGTTGTAAAGCAACACGAGGGCTATTTTGAAACGAACCTCGTCATTTCGAACCCCCGTCAGGTGACGAGGACGACACCTGAAGTGGCACCCCCCTCTCCACTCCACACCACACCAACGGGAGGACGATTGCCCTGACAGATTTAACGTGCAAGAGACCCCTTCACATGACGGTTCTTGAGTAGAATCGAGTCTCGAACCTGATACCCTCCGGTTCCGAAGCCGAGACCTTACCACCAGTCCACCGCGGCCCCCCAAGAATGTTAGGGAAGATAAGGAACCAATAACTATGGAAACAAACTAAAATTCCATGCATTGGATACAACAGCCAAGGCCATCTTCGAACCCGCAAACTCTTGGTTTGTATCGCGTGCTTTGACCATTCGGCCACTGAGTTCGAGGTAAACTTTCTTTAAATGCAAATTAAACAAAGCCCTCAGAATAGAGTCATTCATTTAATTACTCACACCAGAAGAAATAAATAATAGAAAATTGCACCAATCGATACATCAAATCGAAAGCAACACCTCACAGGTATTAAAACGGCCTTCCAAACACACCACACTGACAAACAATTAACTTTTTGCACCTCACAAAGGCCCCAAGAAAATGAATCCCTGTATCCAAACAAACGCACTCTGAGTAGCGGACAAAACACTTATTAATCAAGCGGAAAAATAAAGTAGCTGTTGTGGGTCGATAAATATGGAGTTGAGACAACCTCTCTTTATTTAACATTACACGTCTGCTGTTGTTGGGGGAAGGATCGATGGGGATATGAATATCGATGTTTTTCTCTTCATGCCCCCTACCCTTCATCGAGCCTTATATTTTTGATTGTGGGGGTTGTATATTTATGTCGATTTACAAATAATGTAAGCGGCTTGCCAGCGATTAATCGCTAAAAGGATCGTCAAGGATGGCACGGAAGATGCTAATTCACATCTAAAAAGCACAACTGAAATGCGATTTATTTTATTGCAGTAGTATTTATATCGATGTTTGGACAAATACTACTAATATTTTTGTCGTTGTTTCGATAAATACTACTAAGCTTTATAATATCGATGTATTTCTCTGTATCCACCCCCTAATTTGGGATAGCGTAAACGGCTTGCCAGTGATTAATCGCCAAAAGAATTGTCCAGGAAGATTCAGTAAAAAGGCTAAATTCACATTAAAAAAGCTCTTCTGAAATGCGATTGATAGACATGTTGCGATTTATTTTATTACAGTAGTATTTATATCGATGTTTTATAATATCGATGTTTTTCTCTTGATGTATCCACCACCTACCCTTCTCACCTTCTATTTTTGATTAGGAGGGAGGCTGTATATTTATGCCAATTTTCAAATAATGTAAACGCTTAATCGCCAAAAGAATCGTCAAAGGATTGTACGAAAGATTCAGTAAAAATGCTAAATTCACATCAAAAAAGCATGACTGTAACGCGATTGATAGATTACATCAAGCATAGATGAGATTTATCATTTTGTGGCAGTAGTATTTATAGCCGCCTTTGGTGACTAGCAGGGTTTTAAGAAATTTCTGTAAAGCTCGATTTCTGTTGAATTTCTTATGCGTGATTAAATGCTAACTACTCCCACAATAAAATAGTTTTAGTCATCAAATCGTGAGGGATATTAAAATCATGTACATTTAATAACCTTACACCTTTTCTGTTTATTGGGTGCATGCACCTTCCAACTGGAGTAAAGGCTCATGACATCTGGATACCGTTAAAAATTGAAGTGTTCTTGTAATCTATTTTGAACTGCATTCGATGAATTGTGGAAATGAAATTTTCCTTTTCTGATTTCGTATCAGAAATCAAAAAAAGCAAATTTTGCATAAGTTCAATTACATGCTACTTTTTTTATTTCATTACAGAAACAATAATTAATAAAATGAATATCTATATTACCTGACTGTAATGTTAGTGAATAAATTTCCAATAAATTTCTCATATGTACATGCAAGAGATGTTAAAAATTTGGTTGAATGGTTATTTAAC